>JXTC01000655.1:110383-134245 GCA_002914845.1 Trema orientale
TAGTTTCGATTTATCTTTATCGTCGAACTGTCTTCTGTTATATTGTGTTTTGTCATGCCAATACGTAGTTTAATTGTGCAGTTATGGGAAGCCACACTCTGCCATGCTCCTTCAACGGTGCCTCAACTATTAGCATTCTTCCCTTGCCTAGTGGACATCATTGAAAGAAGTTTCGATCATTTACAGGTAGGAGCAGTACATGTTGGATTGATGACCATATGGAATGTCATTTGTATTGCTTTTAGTTTATTTTAGTTTGCATTTTAATTGATCCTTTTTTGTATATTCTACTTGCATGTATGCTCTTTTTTTTTTTCTTCAGATAAGAAACCATGAAACTTTATTAAAGAGAAGACGCAAAGGACTAGGCAGAGGATTTGGGGGCCTCCTATCTACAACGAAAAAAACAATAACTTAAGCCACATTGTCAGTTATAATAAATAGTTAAAAAAGGGGAGTTCCTAAACTCTTTGGTAGAAGAAACCCAAAGAGACACCTAGAAATGAACTCTCTCCCACCACCAAAAAAATAAATAAATAAATAAATGCACACGGGAATTTCTCCCGAACCAAACCCATGAGATCCCAGCTGCTTTGACTAACCTGAGCCAAAGACTCAAAGTCACTTGACAATGGAGGAACAAGTGATCTATTTCCTTAGCATTCCTTTTACAAAGGATACAACAATTAGGAGATAACGTTAAAAAAAAGGACATTTCTTTTGCAACCCATCCAAGGTATTAATGTTTTTATGAGGAAGAAGCCTAGCAAAAATTTTTACTTTAGAGGGAGCATATGACTTCCAAATACTCTGAGCAGGCTTAAAAATACTTGCATGTATGCTCACTGCTCAGTAACTAGTGGGCTGCGCAATGGACTTAAACCTAAAGATTTATCCTGAATGAATCACATAAATACACGCACAAAATTATTAATGGCATATGAAATACACAGCTATAGTTTAATATTGGATCCTAAATTATTACTTCTGTTGTACCCATCATTCTTTTTTTTTCCCCTCCTGTTTCCGGAGATAAACATAAATCAGTTAACATCCTTCATAGTAGCTCATCCTCATAGGGACACAAAGAAGATGGTGCCACTTTTTGCCTTTGAGTTATGTCTGACAAATGTCATACTATATTTTCTGGAGATTGTCTTTAGTGACCATCTATAAACAACATGAAAGATGTTGGCAGCACCTTAAGATATTATGACCTATGTTAGAACCATTACCACCACCTTTTTAAATGTAGTTCTGTTTTATTCATTAGAAATTGTCACCACTGCTAACTCTGGTGACTCCATGTTGTTCACTGGGAAAAATGCTACCATTTCTGACCCACA
Source organism: Trema orientale (assembly GCA_002914845.1). Lineage (NCBI taxonomy): Eukaryota > Viridiplantae > Streptophyta > Magnoliopsida > Rosales > Cannabaceae > Trema > Trema orientale. Next base: position 111,730 of record JXTC01000655.1, read on the forward strand.
CAATGCCTTATTGTAGAACTGAATTTCTAATGTTGTAATAGAACTGGGAATGGAAACTTACGGTGAAGTGCAAGGTATAATCTTGTGAATTAAACTGAAAAATGGCTTCCATATCTCTTGTTAGTAAAGGTCACACTTACCTTTATGACCCTATTTTGGATTATTTGGCTCTTAACGAAAGAGGGAATTTTTGAGGACTTTGCTAAAAATTTGCTATTTTTATGGGGTTGGCTGAAATATTTTTGAGGGTTAGTTCCTTGAGTTTGAGGATATTCTTTTTTCATGTATGCTAGAGATTTGGGAGTTGTTTGTGAAAGTTGATCTGTTTGTGAAAGTTGATATTATATTCTGTTAGAGGACATATTATTGTAGATCATTTTATATTATTTGTGGAAATGAAAAAATAGAAGCTTAGAATTTTTCAGTAGTATATTTTACAATGAAGCGTACAACCTATATATACATGACTGATACAAATCTAGGAATTAAATGACCAGCTATACAATGTCAATGACATCTATTCAAATCAGAAATTAACTTTAAAAAATCCTACCTACCACACAAAATCGAAAACTAATCAATATTGTAACAACTGCTATTATCTCCATAAATGAGAATAATCAATTAATATTCTAACACTCCCTCTCGAGCTGGTGAGTAATATCACTCATTCCTAGCTTGCTCACTAAATCTTCAAAAACTGCTACCGTGACTCATTTGGTAAGAATATCTGCCAATTGTTGATTAGTTGTCACGTAGGGGGTAGTGATCTGCCCACTATCGATTTTCTCTTTGATGAAGTGCCTGTCTACTTCCACATGCTTTGTTCAATCATGTTGAACAGGATTGTGAGCTATACTGACTGCGGCTTTATTGTCACAGTACACTCTCATGGGTGATGTAGGTTCTAGCTTTAGCAACTTTAACATCATTTGAATTTATAAAACTTCATATATTCCTTGAGCTATTACTCTGTATTTTGCTTCTGCACTAGACCTGGCAACTACATTTTGTTTCTTGCTTCTCCATGTAAGCAGGTTCCTTCCTATGAAAGCGCAGTATCCTGATGTCGACCTTCCATCTGTAATGGAATTAGCCCAATCTACATCTGTATAGACTTCTATCTTTAGATGCTTAGACTTCTTAAATAGAAGCTCTTTTCTTGGTGTAGCCTTGAGATATCTTAGAATCTTTTGAACCGCCTCCAAATGGCACTCCATGGGAGAGTGCATAAATTGACTAACCACTCCAACAGCATATGCAATATTAGATATAGTATGAGAAAGATAGATTAGCTTCCTTACTAGTCTTTGATATCTTCCTTTGTCAACTGGATTGTCTCCATTGCTAAGACCCAATTTGTGATTCGGATCTATTGGTGTTGCTGCTGGTTTACTTCCTAGAGATCCAGTTTCTTTCAGTAAATCAAGAACATACTTCCTTTGAGAAACAAATAAATTCTCTTGTTCTTGCAATCTCCATTCCAAGAAAATATCTAAGATTTCCTAGATCTTTTATTTCGAATTCTTTGGCTAGATGAGTCTTCATTTCTCTTATCTCTTCAAGGTTGTCACCTGTAACTATGATATCATCAATGTGGACTATATGTACAGTGATTTTCTTTTGTGATGAATGTTTCAAGAATAGAGTATGATCTCCTTGACTCTGTGTGAAGCCATATTTCTTCAAGAATTTTGAGAATCTCTCGAACTATGCTCTAGGAGACTGTTTTAAGCCATACAATGATTTTTTCAATTTGCAAACTTTTCCACTGCTTGAGTTCCCAAATCCACGAGGCAATTCTATATAGACTTCTTCTTCTAAGTTGCCATAAAGGAAGGCATTTTTCACATCAAATTGATATAGAGGCGAGTCTAAATTTATAGCAAGAGAAAACAAGATCCTTATTGAGTTCATTTTAGCGATGGGAGCAAAGGTCTCCTGGTAATCTAAGCCATAAGTTTGAGTGAATCCCTTTGCAACTGGCCTTGCTTTATACCTCACTATCGTCCTATCTGAGTTGTATTTGATAGTGAAAACCCAATTACATCCTACTGGCTTCTTCCCTCTAGGTAAATCAGCAACTACCATATTTCATTTTTTTTCTCAGGCTTTCATTTCTTCAAGAATTGTTTCTCTCCATTTTTGGTCTTGTAGAGCCTCCTCAATGTTAGAAGGAATGCTTTCTGTAGAGACTCGAGAAGTAAAAGTCTAAAAAGAGGGGTCGAGTCAATGATAGGTCAAAAAATTGGACATCAAATGTTTGGTAGTGCAAGATCTAACACCTTCCCGGATGGCTATAGGAATGTCTAGATCAGTATCAAATAAAGGCATAAAGTCTTGAGTATTGTGTAGAGTACCTGACCTTGGATTTTCTGGTTGCTCAATTTCTAATACCGGGTTTGAGGATTAATTGTGAGAGAGAGAGCTGGGTTGTATTGTTCTTGTTGGTCTTCTTCGCGAGTACACCAGAGGACTATTTAGTTGTCTTCTTGCCTTGTCCTGATTTTCATCATCCCCGTTTGATCTTTCATTTTCTGTAGTGATTCCATCCAAAATGGGAAGAGTCTCCCAATGTTTTGTTGTCTCTTTTGGTTGTAAAAAATTTGGAGAAGGCTCAACATGGATCGAGTCATAGAAAAGATCTTCCTTATCATCATGGTACTCCCCCTGAAGATCAGATTTAGGATAGCAGGAAAGATGTTCAAAGAATTTGACATCCATAGTAATGAAATACTTTTTGGTAGGAGGATGAAACCATTTGTACCCTTTTTTATTTGGTGAATAGCCAAGAAAGATGCATTTAGGAGCCCTAGGATTGAGTTTTGATCTTTCTTTAATTGGAAGATGAACATAACTTTGAGAAGATTTTATCATCAGTATGGTCCTGGGATGTTTGCTTCTGCTTGATAAGCTTTCTTATGTTGCAGACGGTTTCCCTTATCTGAATTTTGTGGTCTCCCATTCAACCTCGAGCAAGTTTGCCTTGTATGTCGTGGTCTATTACAATAATCACACCACCTAGAGTCGATTTCTCCTTTCATATTTGATATTTCTTTGTTGACCAGCATAAGATGGAGTCAATCCTTTAGCTTTGAGTGCTGAAGCTTTAGGAACAAAAGCTTTTTCCATAACTGCCTTTTTATCTTCTTTACTATTGACATATGAAAAACTCTCCTCTAATGAACAGAGAGGTTCCTTTCCAAGAATCTGCCCACTTCATTAAATTCTGCTTTAAACCCAGCCAAAAACTTAAAGATCCGATCTCGTTCTAGAATTTCGGCAAGTTTTCTTGCAATTTCAGGATCTCCTATCTCAAAGTTTTAGTGAAGATCTAATTCATCCCACAACACCATAAGGTTATTATTCCGTCATTGAAGAAGTCCCTTCCTTAGTGTTGTGAATTTTCCTCTTAAGTTCAAAGATCCGTGCAGCCTTTCCTTGCTTTGAGTAGATCCGATTAATGCCATCCCAGGTTCTCCTTAGCTGTTGAATGATAAAGGAATCGCTTTCTGATGCCTGGCAATATGGAATTAAGCAGCCAAGTTATAATCTGGGAATTCTCAGCTTCCCAAGAGTCATAAGTAGGATCTATTTCCTTGGGCTCCTTAATGGTCCTCCGAAGGTACCCCATTTTCACTCTGCTTTTGAAGAACAACTGGACTGTTCGAGACCACTCAAGAAAATTTTTTCCATCAAGTTTGTTGGGAGTAATCTATGGTGTAGGATTATCAAAATGAATTCTAGAGTTGGTCACTATTNACGAAGATGAAGAGGAAAACGATGCAAGAGTAATGCAAAAGAAGTTTCAGCAATAAAGAATGAACAGAAATTGCTCGAAATACTCTGTTTTGAACTCAGAAAACAGGGTAAAACAGAGCACAAAGAAACAACAGAATTCTTGACAAAAAAAAAGACTAAGGTGCCGTTTGGTTGGGTGGAATGAAATTGAATGTAGTGGTAATCGTAATGGGAATAAGAATGGAAAGGAAAAGAAAAGTGATTATTTTGTTTAGTTGAAATTTTGGAATCAACTATGGAATGTAATGGAATTAACTGTACTTTGACTAACATACCCCTAATTTTGAATTAATTTTTTTTTAAAAAAAATAAATGCTATCACTATTGGAAAAAAGAAAATATAAAAATAGATTCAATTACCAAATATAAAAATAGATTAAATTTCTTATGGTAGTAAAATTAATATTTTAATAATTGCTCATTATTATTTACTATATAAATATAATATACAAAATGTATATTAGAAAACAAAAATATAGTAATTGGATGATATGAGGAAAAAGATGATTTGTAGGTAGTTTAATCATGAATATGGATGCAAGTTTTACATTTAGTTTAGTCATAGATATGAGGAAGAAGATAATAATGAGGGGGGTAAAATATGTTCAATAAGGGGCAAAAAGGGAAAAAGTGGCTAACTTAGGAATGTAATGGCCTTTACATCCATTTTAAAGTGTAATTCTAATTCTTTTATTTGATCTAATAGTCATTACATTGTAAAGGTCATTCATAAGTAAAAAGTGAAACCAAACAATGTAAAGCCATTACATTCCATTCCTATCAACCAAACACCACCTAAGAACGAACTAGAAAAACAAAGGAATCAGGCCAAAAACCTGCTTTGATATCATATCTGTGGAAATGAAAAAAAAATAAAAGCTTAGAATTTTTTAGTAGTATATTTTGCAATGAAGCGTACAACCTATGTATACATGACTGATACAAATTTAGGAATTACCAGCCATACAAGTTCAATGACAGCTATTCAAATAAGAAATTAACTCTAAAAGATCCTATCTACCACACATAAAATATGAAGGTAATCAACATTGTAACAACAGCTATTATCTCTATAAATGAGAATAATCAGCCAATATCTAACATATATTTCATCCTTTTTGTTAATTAATTATTGCTTCTTTTTATCATTATTGAAATTTGTATACATGCTAGTCTCAATCCAACTAGGATTCTTTATTTCTTGAAACACCCCTAGGCCCACAAAAATGTACCTAACCGGTTATCAAATGCAGAAATTAACCCCTGTAATATCCTACTTCGGTCACCCTCGTCTTAGTTAAAATAAAAAAGGAGGTTTCTTATCAAAAGAAGGAAAAAAAAAATAGAACGACTCGTCCTCGAGTTTAGTTGAGAAGAGAAGATTGGTCCGGGATCGAAATTCATGATTGGAACATCGCCACCTTGCCCCTCAAATGCTAAAAGTTCACCATCAGCTTCAACTTTGTACCTTAAGCTTACTTGGAAACCTATCAGCTTTCCCTAATTATATAAAGGAATTTAGATATCTCAATATGTAGATAACCATTAAAGGTGAAAGACCAATCTTGATCTTATATTTGTAGGTTTTTTGATGGTTGCTATAGGATTCTTGGGGAATTCATGGGGTTTTTGGAAGTTTCATGGAACTCTAGGTTGACTTGATTGGTAGTTCCACACCCTTGGCGATCCTCAGCCAGCAGCTCTAATTTTTTCTCACTTGAATCGTCATCAAATTTTATAATAATACTTGTGGCCTATTGGGGGAGGATGTGGTGGTTATTTGGCCTCTCCACTGATCTTCTTGGCAGATCTTGAGGATTGAATGGTGGTAGAACTTTGCTGGTGCATTGAGATGTGGTTCTTGGTGCTGGACTGGACTCTGTTCTGCTGCAACCACTGTTCCAGGGATTTCTTTGCACAAAATTGCTTGCTGCAAAGCCACCTCCGACAGAAATATTGGCCAAGGATTGTAGGATGGCTTGTAACATTTGTTCAAAACCCTCAAACCTTCCGAGTGAACCATCGAATTTGGTGGACAAACCATTAAAATGCTGTTCCAGGGACCAAACAGCCACTTCTACAGCTTGGAGCCACTGTTCAACAGCAGAGGATTGATCTCTTTGTGCTTTTGCAGCCATGAGACAAGGATAAACCTTGCTCTGATACCACTTGACACAGCGGGTGAAGGGCTTCAACTCTTTAGAGTGAAAATGAGAGGAAACTGGGAACGAAGCCTAAATTCTATTATTTTTTGAAAAGCTGAAATGAATTCATGAGGAAGATAATTTTATATAAGGTGTCTTATATGCAGCAAAAGAGTTCTGCTCCCACTAGGAATTCTTTTATTCCTTAACACTCCTAATTTACAACAGAATAACATGAGTAGCCGTAAATAGCACCCACACACAGAAATTAACCTCCATAGTATGTAAATTCGGCCTTGTATACTACATTTCTACATTCTTTAACGTAAAGCTAGTTAGTGACTACTAGTTGCAGGTGACGTGATTATTATTCTGTAACTTTTTCTTTGCTTACATAATATTAACCGAACTTGGTTGCAGGTTAGCATCAATATCATCGAGGATTATATTGTTTTGGGTGGAATGGAATTTTTAAGTATGCATGCTGCTAGTATTGCCAAACTTCTTGATCTGATTGTTGGAAATGTCAATGATAGAGGATTGCTTTCAACTCTTCCGGTCATTGATACTCTAATACAGGTACCGTTCAATCTTTGAAGGGAGAGTAGATGAGTAAAATAATGGGATGCTTGAATATTAGTATTTTATAAAGAAAAAAAAGAAACCATTAAATAAAGAACATCATTCGAAAGCAAATTAAGTAGTAGAAAATGATTTTGCTTTCTTTTTTATTTTGGAAAGGGAGAAAATGAATCTCTCTGAATTCGTTAGAAGTAGAAGCCCACAAATATCTGTAAAAATATAATTTGGAGAAGGATAAGTCGTATATTGATTAATTGGAATCTGCCGTAGGCATGTACACAATAATTGTTCATCTTCTGGAAACTTACCCTTTCTTACTTTCACTGAAACCTTTTAAGTTCCCAACCATCAAAGAAACAAGCAATTGGATATGATCCAGGACTTTCTTCACGCAACTAAAAGCTCCACAACCTAAGAGGTGAAGAAGTAATGTTTCAATGCTCCTAATGTGACACACGCTACTGCGGGGATAAATGGGAATACATTGTTCTTTTGTTGAATATTATATATACGTATTTTAAACTCCTGGACTTTTTAGCACAAATTTTCCTTAGAATGTATTTGGTTGACACAATATTGGTGAAGTGGAGTCATCAACTGAATTATTGAAGGTTTCAATAGTGAAAACTGAAGAAAAATCCAAAATACTGGAATCTTTTATGTCGGCCGACTAGAATAATTCAGAATAATCTTTCAAGAACAGACATCGGAAACAACAAGATGGGTATTTCAAATTTATTGAGGAAAGCGAGCAGGAAATAGATTATGCAAGAGAGGCAACCTATAAAGCTAGAGAAAAGAGCAGAAAAAGAGAGACCCACCCTCTGAGGATCTTTTTAAAATCTGAACTAGATCCATTGTGAATAACAAGTAAATGTGAGTCAAGAAACAAAGTAAACTGCAAGAAATAAAGCAGGAATCCTTTGTGATGTTTGAGGTATGTTAGCTTTATTTTGCTCATTTGAGCAATAGAAACGAGAGAATATATGAAGACGGGTAAGCAAGACAGCTTCTCTTGGGGAGAGAGTTTGACCTGGATCGGATTACTTAGCATAATTCCAGGTTACATTATTTCTGTTATTACAATTGAGCTGGTAGTATCCAGTATTTTTTTTTGTGTCTAGCAGTTCTTTGTGTTGACTTCAATTTTATTTAGATAGAGCTGTGGCGTTCTTTTATTATTTATTTGGACTTTTTTTTTTGGGGGGGAGGGGGGGGGGGAATCTATATTTTCTTTCTAATAAGTGTTTTCTTTAGTGTTTATAAAATTAACCCCAGTATTCGTGTTGCTATTTTGCAGTGTTTTCCAATGGAAGTTCCCCCCTTGATCAGCAGTACTTTGCAAGTAAGTTTTTATTAGTATAATTTCTTTTTTCAGGATCCATCATATTTCTAGTTTTAAGTATTATATTACACGTTGACTTTTAGGGGCCTTTTATGAATATGGTATTTTTGTTTGATGTTGCTAGAAATTAATTGTTATTTGTCTGAGTGGAGGAGATGAATATGATCCATCTAAGACGGCTGTTAAAGCATCTTCGGCGGCCATCTTGGCAAGAATATTGGTTACGAATACCAATTATCTAGCACAGTTGACTGCAGAACCATCACTTTCATTGCTTCTTCAAAATTCAGGTGTCTCAATTGAAGAAAATGTACTTCTTGGTCTTGTTGACATATGGCTTGATAAGGTTAGAAAGGCATTCTTGTTGATATTAAGGCTATTTACGAATATTTGCATTCTTCTTGATATTAAGGCTATTTATGAAATTTCCTTGCTTTCTATCTTTAAAGAAACTAGCCCAAAACTGCGTTACTGCCAAATTTAGACATCGAGTATTAACCAGATTTTTCCACACCAAGTCTTTGCTAATAATTACGTTTGAGTTGGTGCTATTTTGTCATAAGCTGGCTGTTATTATTTCAACTTATTAGGTGTTTCTTTTGTCATTTGTCTAATATGGAATAAATAAGAATCTGTGAGTTTTACCTGTTGCTGACTAGAGTTCCTATTGTTGTAAAGCTATCCGGTGTCAATTTTAAGAATCATCATGCAGTTTCGGAATTTTTTTATGGAAACAAAAATTGGCTCTATTTTGGGCATCTGGATCTTTCCGGAACTTAACAAAATTAATTGAGGGATTTTTCAAGATGAAGATTAGAATCTTTTTGATTTTTCCTAAATTTTCTTCGTCAATATGCTAATTGAGGTTTTCACTCATGAATGGAGCTTATTGTGTACTACTGACTCCTATGTTGGAAGTATGGTTATTAACTTGGGAGTTGAAATAAAATTTGATTCAGTAAATTTGATTCAGTACGTATAGATCATGTTATTGCAAGTGAAAAACAAGGCTGATATAAGCATTCTAGAGATTTGGTGTCTCGTAGTCTTCCTTTAGGTGTTTTAATTTTTTATTCTTTTTGGTACTTGTCCTCTCATTGGACCTTTCAATCTTTGGTCGGCAGAAAACTCTAGCATATTGCTAGGCAGGTCCTGATGAGAAATCAAACCCTAAAGCTCATGGGAGCAAACCATGGGCTTTACCACTCGACCTAACCCTCATTCGTTTGATGCTTTAATCTATTTTATGAAGACTGTTTTCCTTGCACAGATCTCATTGATCTAGTTACTTTTCTTTTTCTTTATCATAGGTCGATAATGTTTCTTCCATCCAGCGGAAGATGTATGGCCTAGCCCTGTCTACACTTCTGAAATTAGGATTGCCTAAAATCCTTGAGAAACTTGATCTAATCCTGAGGTATGAGTTCGACAACAAATATAATGTATTGTTGGCACTACTTCTACACCTGTCGTCTAATGATGCTTTCATATATGTGTAGTGTGTGTACGAGTGTAATCTTGGGTGGCAATGAAGACACATCAGAAGAGGAGTCCAGGTTAGATCTCTTACTAGTATACCATTTAGCTAATGTACTTGTTAATTCTGCTTGTAATTTTTAGAGTTATTGTTCAATTAATGGCAGTGGTGAGAACATGAGCTCCAGTAGGTCTCATGGTGAAGGTGACATTCCAAGTAAAGAGTTCCGGAGAAGACAGGTAAACACCTTTGAGGTATTACCTGACAATGCTCTGATTGGAAAACTTGTCTCTGGTGAATTTAGTTTGATGGAATTTTCTTGTCATGTTTCAGATCAAGATTTCAGATCCTATTTACCAGTTGTCACTCGAGGCGTCGGTGAGAGACAATCTTCAAACGTGTGCTGCCCTTTATGGAGAATCTTTTAATTCTGCCATCGGTAGCATGCACCCTGCGGCATTTGCACAATTAAAGCAGGCGTTGAAGATGGCGTAGCTGGGTAAGAAGTGTTTCCTTTAAATCAATTTTGGTCACAGATTAAGGGACCTCTCCAGATATTCTACTGCTCCAAAAATTGAGAGATATTGGGTGAGTTTTTCAATCTTATGGCAACAATGCTGTTTTCATCTGACTTGGCTCAACGTAGAAAAAGATCGAAAGAGAAAAGGGTAGTTAAAACTCTTCTCTGTTGTTTTCTCTTTCTTAATGTTCTAGCGTTGAACACAATGATATTCTTCCCTCCCGGCAACAAGTTTTGAGGCTTTCTGGATGGGTGGTTTCTACATTCTTTTTCTATCTTTTCCTTTGTTATTTTTTTGGCTGGGTTTTGCTTCCAGTTTATATCTTGACTCTCATTTGTATATGACCAAGAAACTCTGTAAATAGGTTGCCAATCTTTTTGTCATTGTATACAAGGTGCAGAAAGGGTTGTGGCATAGAGTCCAACTGGAAACAAGTTATACTAAAATCTTACAGGAATGAGATTTGGAATAGCTAGAGATGTGGTTCACCGATCGCTTCTTAGTATTCTTGTCTTTTGTAAAGCCATATGGCATAGTTTTGTGTTCTGTTCTAGTTGTTATATCTGTTTAGTTAGCTACTGATATTTGTGCTGTTTAAATCATCGTAAGGTTTTGTAGTGGTGAAAGGTTTTGACTGGGAGGATTCTGATTTGGTGGTTGAAATCTAATTTCTTTGATGTGATTTCGGTCGAAGAACATGGATTCGAGTCTTTTTCAATTTCTTCTCTTTCAAATCTTAATTTTCTAAGAGTTTAGGGTGGAGTGTTGTATCGTTTATTAAATAGCATCATATTCGTAGATTTTGTTATGTTTTTCATTGGATGAGGTAGAAAACCACCAACTGTTGGGTCGGTAGATGTTTTCTATACAGAAGTGGAGGGTTATCCAAAAGCATCCCTATATTAAGTTTAAATGTCACATATCAATTGAGCTAGGGGCTTAGCTCAATTGGTTTCAGGGGAGACAAAATAAGTATCTTATCAAAAAGAAAAATTATGTTTAAATGTCACATTAGACATTTTTGTTTTGAGAAGTCTTCCATTTTTCAAGAGGGTATAATGGTATCCCTCTGGTCAAACTTGGGGTTAAATGTCCTAAAATTGCCATTGATTGATATACCTACCAAACGTTGTAAGACAATTTCAATTTTATTTGATTGCTGCAGAAAATTAAAAAAGAAAAATTGGATTTTTCATGATTATATTTTGAAATATTGTGGCTTTTTTTTGTTTTTGTTTTGTTTTTTGCTCGAGTTTTTACCAAAAGTACCCATATTATGGTTTTTAACCTTAACAAGTTAGTTAACAAAAGGGGTAGTATCATTTTTATACACTGTATTTTGACATTTTATTTAGTTTATATCTTGTGTTTTTGCTATTATCAACGTTGACTCTTAGATTTAATATTTGTTATGAATTTATATTTTGGTACTAATTTAGATCAGTTAATATAACAAGATGATTTTTATATGATTTATTTTTCAATTTTTTTAATGGTAACTTGGTAAATTAACTGTTTTAAATTAGTGTCAAGATGTAAATTTATAACAGATTTTAAATCTAAATGTCAATGTTGATAATAATCAAAAGATAATGTATAATTTAAACAAAATGTCAAAATATAAGTATAAAAGTGATAATATTCTGACTATTTAATGATCGAACTCAACTATTTGTAAGTCAAATCTCAACCATTCATTATCAGTATATCTTTTTGACTCAACCAACTAGTGAACAAATTTCAACAAATTTGAAATATATATATATATATATATATGTGTGTAATGGTAGCGGTAAAAACTTACCCTTTCCGTTTCAAACTGCGTCTAAGCAAATTTTCTCGGTTTTTTTAATAAAATAAATGAAGAATAAGAATGTTTTGGTTGTAATAGTATATAAAGTGTTAATAAAACTAGTTTATAACTTTAATTTGAGGGTCCTCTTTGCATCTCTCAACCTCTCACCTATTAATCCCCCAAGATTTAGGAGGTTCTGAAGCCATCATCTAGTAGTCTTTGTACATTCACAATTTTATTTTTATTTCCATCACAATAAAATCGATAAACAAAATTACCATTAGGTACAATTATGTCGTAAAATACAAAAACAACTTATATCTAATTCAAAATTGGCTAAACTTGGAATTCAAAACTTTCAAAAAAAAAAAAAGAAGAAGTTTTTCTAACAGTTACAATCCAATAGTTACCATTAAGTACAATTATGTCGTAAAATACAAAAACAACTTATATCTAATTCAAAATTGGCTAAACTTGGAATTCAAAACTTTCAAAAAGAAAAAAAAAAAGAAGTTTTTCTAACAGTTACAATCCAATAGTCATAAAGACACTGTATATTTATTTCATATCATATTCGCACAGATTTTTAATAGAAATTAAAGGAAAAAAAAAAAGAAAGTAATTGTATTTTCAGTTTCACCTTTTTATACAATGTGAATGCCCAGATCAATTTCCCGACAAGAAAAAAAATCAGGTGGAACAATAAAATTAATTAAAGAAAAAAAGACTGTAGAACTATACTTTTATTCTTTAATCCACAAAACACAAGTAGTAGAAGGACAAGAGGTAGATTGCACAGGCTCTTAATGTATATTGTGCCTTCGTCTTTTCTCATTTCAATTGTTTTATTTATTTTTTTCTTTTGTTTTTAAAATAATAATGTTTAGTTTAAGAGCTGAAAAATGGAAAAGTTCTAAAAGAAATGGGCAATTTTGACATAAAATGAATGTATGAAGAAATAATAAGATTTATAAGTTTTTTTTTTTCGAATGGAAAAGGAAATTAAATGCACATAGACAATTAGGTGATGGTTTTAGAACTTCCTTTAAGATTCGCATAACACTGAGAGAGATTCTACCTAAGGATATATCTCTCCGGTAAGACTTTTCTTTTTGCTTTATTTTTGTATTGCACTAATCCTTTCTTATGTGTGACTGCATATTTTACCATATATCTAGGTCTATAAACGTTTTGCCCTGTTTAATTCTAGATCTATGTGATTTTTATTTGTTTGTAATACTTTTATTAGGGCCATCAATTTTCTACCCTACAGAGTAATACTATTTAAAACTAAGACAAAATAAGTAAGTTTGGGTGATACAAGACAATTTTGGGTTGATATATATAACACGAATAATAAATGAGTAAGTTTTGTGCCAACCCACTTAACCCAAAAATGTTTCGTTGAACTCATTGGATTAAATAGGTCATTCTTTATACAAGACACAACACAAATATGACATATTTATTAATATTATACTGTTTTAAATGTGATTTTAAATAATTCTAATCATATATTATATGTGTGTGCTTTAATTAATTAGTGCATAATCCTATTAAATATAGATAATTGTGTCAAATAATTTATAGTCAAATGCATAACACATTTATTAAGCGGTTACAAATGTCGTATCGTACTAAATATGTATTAATCGTGTCATGTTCGAGTTTAGTTTTTTTTATACGTTTATTGATTGTATCATGCTCGAGTGAGAGTGTTATTGCAACACCCTCTAGCTACACTATATGTGAGTAGGTTACTTATACTCTCTAAAACTAAACAGTGTTAACTTAACTTTCATTAACCTTGGAAAAGCAGTAAAATAGAGGAAAATTTTAAACTTTTTCTATTTGATTCTCAAAACATCTGTGACACTCTTTTTCATTGCAGAAATACTTACAATATGGATAATATTAAAAACATGGTTCTAAAACTGCTGACAATTCTCACAGAATCAACTATATACATATAACTAGTAAAGTACATACAAGGTTCTTCAAAAAGTCTTTCTTCAGTTCAAACTGGCATATGAACAGCATTGGCAAAGTACAACCCAATAACATTTCTAGAAACATCCTAATAGGCTTGACTACCAACTGATGAACAATCCCACTTTAGGCATAAATGAAAGTAGAATTCTCGGGAAAATGAGAAATATAATTGTAATGACTCAAGTTGGACCTGCTAACAACAAAACAAGCATGTGAACAAGGTATACCATCAAAGTCCCACTTCCAACAGCTATTACTTTCTTGGGTAAATGCACAAAATACTCCAAGTTTGCATCCAAAACTTGGTTTATGTGTAAACCAACTGAAGAAATATGATTAGCAGAAACAAATTATAAGAAAAGAAATATATATTACTAAATCTCATGAAACTGATATATGGTCAATATTTTTCGTCAACATATAAATTGGTAAATATGAAAATATACCAAGTTCATATATATATATACTCAGAGAAAATGCTAGAATGCCACTGTCAAAACCTAAATTTTAAAAAGGTAATAAGGTAATTTAAACCTAAGAGTATTTTGGTAAATTGTAATTTTCGGAAATAAAAAAATAAAAAAAATAATATTTTAAATTAAGTAGTGGGACCCACTTTGATTTTTAAATACCCAATCTTTCCCTATTTTTTCTCTCAACCGGCTCCCTCTCCTTCTCTCTTTCTTTTCTTTTTCTTTTTCTTCTTCTTCCTTCTTCCTTCTTCTTCTTCTTCTTCTTCGTACCCTTCAGCCAAGAACCAGCCGCCACCATAGATGGCAAGCCCAAGCCTCCCTCAACCCTCCTTGGTAGCTACTTTCCGGCAAATCAACTCCGGTAAGCTAATTTCTAAGTTTATTTGGCAGTTTTATAAACTAATTTGTGGTATTTATATAATTATTTTTGTGAAGATATTTTATGGCCTTGAAAATTATATGAGATGGAAGAGGAGATTGAATCATAAATAAATATGGTGGTGTTGAGCTAAAATCTTATCCGGTTAGAGAGAAATCTTAAATTGAAAAATGTGATATTTTTCGAATCTAGAATGAAAAGTGATATTCTCGCAAAAATGAATAGTGTTGGACTAGAGTCTGTTGCTTTCAGATTTGGGCCATGGGCTGAGATTGGAAATCTATTATTTTCTGAAATTCTTATTGCAAAAATGACATTTTAGCAAGTAATCAATAAAGTTGTTATTTTTTTAATTATTTTTGAACGTGATATTTTCTAAAATAATTCTGTGATAATGATATTTTTTTTAAATATATCAGAAAAGTGAGATTTTACAAATGATCAACAAAAATGATATTTTTCTAAATTCTTTAGAAAAGTAGTATTTATGTAATTCTCGGATTTTTAAGCGTAACTTATGCTCGAGACCCCGAAACTGAGTTCCGACTTTGAATTTGGACTCAGTGAGGTCGAGACATGAATTTTGGTATAAAATATGACTATGTTTTGTTGTGAAACAGAAATTGGAATTTTGTAGCACAAGAATTGTACCGTTTTGCGTGCCACAGATCGGTCTCACACTGGGACCCGTTTTCGACAAATTTAGTGTCTAACTCAATGTTTTTGGACGCTCTGAATTCAGTGGTGACCTCCGTTTCTCAGTCTGAGGCTCTATTTGAAAATTTGCTTTTTCAAATGAACGTGTCGGAATTTGGAATCGACTGTCTAAGCAACTAGGTGACCAGTTGGGGATGTTTCTAGCGCCAATAGCTTAGTGTTGCTACTATTTCGAGGTAGGGGATTCAATTACCTTGTTTTCTATTATTTTTCATTAAAATTTGGAATTTCTTATGAAAAGTGAAATTTCGTAATTAAATTGTTTAAATAATTATTTTGGCGAACTATGGACTTATGAAGCATTGTGGACTGCTCTGGATATTTATGTATAGTTTTGTACAAGTTTTATACTTGGGATTTGATTATACCATTGGAACTGTACTTTTGGATTTTTAAAGTACAAAATGGATTTATTAAAAATCAGAGCATGTTTGGAATATAACTGCATGGTTATTTTTAGAACTCATCCTATTGCACATACTATAGGATCATACATGAGGTCCATCTTAGGCATCGCGGTGTTTAGTGGGCGGCCTTTGGCCCGCCCTCGGTGAGAGCCCATAAACCCGCGCGGGGTTTCTGATTACTCCCACTCGGTAGGCGTAGGCATTCAGTTGCCCCTCCGGTTCGGTAGGAATAGACACATGGGTGTCCCTCCAGTTTTCTGGGGTTAGTATCAGGCAGAGAGTACTCAGTACACGTAGTACAAGTTACTCTGGTTCGTGATGAGAGGATGTGAGCTCATGGGATTGTTTGATTTATGATATGTGCACTATGGATTATTTTTATGATTTCGCTTATTTAGTTTTGAACATGATTGTTATTGATGATTTAATACGCTTTTGATCAGATATTTTGTAGACTGCTTTCAGAACAACTAACCATGCAGGGAATTTTATAAATGAATGGTTTACCAACTGAGCATGTGAATGCTCACCCCCCTACTTTTCCCACTTTCAGGTTTTTAACTATTTGAGTTAGTCGTCTTGATGAATAGACAAGCTGTGCAGCTTGTGTATGTCGCTCTGCTCTAAATCCCCGGTAGGTGTCTAAACACTGTTGACTTTTATTCTTTGTTCAATTATTTAGCCAATATTAGTAAATTTACTAAGTAGATGTATGAGGATAATTTTCATATTAAACTAAGAACTTGAGATTACAAGTGATTTTATGTAACTTATTTTGGACATTGTACTAAAGATTTTAGTTGAATTCAATTTACCAAAGTTTATGATATTTTCAACAAGTTTTCAAGAGAGATAGCTGGAAAGTTTTCTTAATATTTGATGAGGGTTGTATTAAGTAAATAAAACTAGAATGAGTTTTAATAATGAAGGAATTTATAAGAATTTGAGAACTAAAATGAAATTATCACATATTTAATTTCTTCTAAATTTTGTAAAATTAATACTCTATTATATTTTCACATAAAATTTCCAATAATCATGGTTTTGAATTTCCGGTCGTGACAGCTACATCCTAGAATCAACAAATAAACTCAAAACATACACTATTTTTTGCCCCTTCAGGTTAAATTAAATTCGATAGCTTCTTGTTCCCCTTCAGGTTAAATTGAATTCAATAGCTTATTATTCCAATCACAGTTAGAAGATTGCTTTATAGCAAATCATTTTTACTTCAAAACTCGAAACTTCATAAAGTCCCATTGACATGACAAATCCCAAATATCTGTCCCAACTAAATTTATAATTACAAAACTTCGTTAGATTCAATCTTTCACATCCTCCATATCATTGTTAGACTCTGTCTAGAATTCTAAATCTTATCTTGCCAGTGTACGGCAAAACAGAACGAGATAATCCATTATACCGACCTTATGTACCAAATGAAAAAGATATCACTAAATCAAATAAAATTAATAAAATTTAAATATTCTTCGTCAACTTATAAACTAGTCTATATGAACATATATCAAGTGAAGAGTTCAATATATACCACATCATGGAATGAACAAACAAGCACAAAAAGCTTGCAAAAAAATTCATGCAACCATGATGTGGTATATCGCAATAATCACTAATCACTTACCAAAGCATATTTGTACAAAAAAATTAACAATAATTTCTAAATAAATTACTAACTGAAATAAAATTCCCAAAACCCAATCACATTACAATCAAAAAAAGAAAATGGAATAGAACCTTGCTGCAAAAGAAGAAGGAGAAATTGTCAATCAAGTTTCAATATTGACCAATCTCCATCGGAGAGGCAAAAACAAAAACAATCACTAGAGAAGAAGCAAGTCACCGGAGACATGGAGAGAGAGAGAGATCACGGTATAAAATGGCTTCATATTTTCTAAAGCGAGGGAATGCGAGCTAGAAAATAACATAGTGGAAAAATGAACGAGAAAATAGAAAAAGGGAAGTAAGCGAGTCTTTTCTTGAGATTCATCTATTGTTACGAAAGATGGACATTTAGCTACAGTTAGTTGATTTTGGCCATTTACTAAGTTTTGCGCCAAAAATAGGCTATATACCTATGCAACTCTAATTCATATAAAAAAATTCTTTGTAAATTAGCAGCTACATTGAATATTTAGAAAACAAATAGTTTTATTCTAAAACTAGTCTTCACTAAATACCAAAATTGGAACGAGAAGATTATGAGAGAATAAGCAAAAAACGACAAAATAGAAGTTCACTAACAAGAACTACTACAAAATATAACTTTAATTACAGGCATCCAATGGTTAAAACTCAAACGAGGGGATGGGGTGTACAAAGGGTTTGATCACGCTGTTATTTTTTTGTCTTTTCGTAAATAATAGGCTTTCAATATATTCTCCCAACCTTAATTAGGAAAATATAAAAAATTACAAAATAGTCTCTAAAGAATGAAAAATGATATAATTATAAATCTAATTCTCATCTCATCCAATGAATGAATTTTATTTTGAAATGTTAACATTTGACCAAAATCATGGAAACTTAAAGGCTCTACGAAGAAAAATGGTATGGTTTCTCCAAATTTGACGTGATTAACAAAGACTGAATTAGTTAAATTCAAAACTAAGGCTTTTAGGCCTTAGGATGATGTGCCAACTCCAAGTCCTAAAAGGTAATGCAAAAATTGTCTACCTCACTTATAATTATTGAGTAATGCTATAGTGCATCGTGCAGTGCCTAATATTATATGATACATTTATTTGTTATTGTCTTATTGATTAATTATAATTACACATTAAGTGAGTCTCATATGGAATTTGATTTATTAATTAGAATCAGTGAGTAATAAACAAATATATCATTTATTGTTGAGCACTATATAAAGCCCATAACATTACTCAAGTAATTAATTATTGCATTAACTTGTTTCTTATAAGTCAAAAAGTTTATTAAAAAAAGTTTCATGTGTGTGTTAACATCTCTTAATATTTTAGAATATACTATTAAAAAATACTTAACGAATATTATCGGTTTTGATCCTCTATTAAAACTTGTGATAAAAAAATGGACGAGTTATAAATCATTTACAATTCTAGTACGTTCGTTTACGAATAATTTGGAATTTAAAAATTAACTCCATGTCTCGAGAATCGAACAGAGATATGGTCGAGATCATGATTAGTGGTAGTGCTAATGGGGTGCTACAGGTAGCGGTAATAACAAATATAATTCGGGGTTTATTGACGAATAATGTGTCTTAAGATTTCTTAGAGAATATGATATCTAGTAATTTTTAGACGGATGACATGACGATAAAGATTTATTTTGATAATATTTATGGATGAATCCTCATGAAATAAGGGCATTATTGGACTGCTACCAACAATAACGGATGAAAAAAAAAGTGTAGCAACATCAAAAATCCTCTTTACAATATTACGACCATGGCCGGCCGGCTTAGTTGACTTTAACTTGTATTACTATACCAACGTCTCCAAACTCGACATTCTAATAGTATAGCCAAAATATGTTAATTTGAAGTTCCCTTAAAAATAATTTAAAAAAAATCCAACAAAATTGCCCATTAGTAGAATTTAATATCTTAATTGAATGAGATATAAAGATATTCTATTATGTTTCTAGCAAAAAATAAAACAAAATAAAGATATTCTATTATGGAGTAATCAGTCAATTCATGTACAATGTGTAATAAATATATATATATATTTATTTATTTATCGAAACCTCGACGATATGATGGAAGCTTTATTGAAAAAAAGAGGAAAAAGATGATACCTAGTCAGAGGGAGACATAAAACCGAACCTATCAAACAAATAACCACTAACAAAACCTATAACTAGGTTTTAAAATACAATCGTCATAAACAAAATTAAAAATAAAATCCAGAGAAGACCACCATCAAGTAGGACAAAGAATGGAAGGAGTTCTTGAAGCCAAAGCATCTGCAACACGATTTCCTTCCCGATAAATATGAGACACAACAAAAGTCATTTGAGAAGTATATTTCAGAACACGACACTAAGCCATAGTATAAAATTATTCGAAATCTGCTAAAAAAAAATATAGGCTTTTTATTACAAAAACCTCATGAACTCAGAATAATCAGTAAAATTAACCTTGAATTCAATTTTTTAGAGCAAAACCCCCTAAACTCAAACAATTTAATAAAATTAACCTGAAACTTAATTTTTTAGCACAAAACCCCTGAAGTCCCCTAACATTAGAGCAAAACTCCTGAAGTCCCCTAATATTAGTTTTGATAGGGAAAAAAAAGAGTGTTTATATTAGGTTTTTTTATTGTTAAGTCATTATTCTCTTATTTATGACTTTTAGGTCCTTAATATTATTTTTTAATTTTAATTTTATTTTTTATTTTCCCCAATTCTTTTTTTATTATGAACAGAACAAAATACTCAACGAAAGCATTTAGGATTGACAGTAAAATCCGCTTTATTCACGAAACATACCGCAACAGTAGCTGAATTTGAATCACTAAGCAAGACAATCAGGGTAGATATCATGTTTGGAGCTTCATCAACCAAATATAGTTTGCTGTTCTTAAAGAAATATCCAATGAGATATGCAGAACTCCTCCTTATTGAAGCCTGAAAGTCGTTTCTTGTAGGAGTGACGTAGTAACTCCCAAAAGTGACATGGTAGGACCCTGATAATTGATAATTTGTGGCTTACCATATCGCTTTCTATACAAGCGACGTTAAGTCGGTATACCACGTCGCTTTTTATACAAGTGACGTGGTAGGCCGGCATACTACGTCACTTTTAAAGCGACGTGGTGTAATGTGGGGCTACCATATCACCCATTTCTACGTCATCCTAAAGTGACGTGGAAAAAATTTTCTATAGTGGTAGGTGGCTCACACTACATTGCATACTTAAGGCTACCAATTTTGGCGGCTCAGATATGTCATTGATTGTATTTCCTGTTATATGCTGGACTTGAATAGATATGTAGTGATTTGATGTGATGTTTTACGAAGTTTTGGAATATTTGAATTTTTGAAAAATGATTTTGTTTTGAGACTATGTTTTACAATAGTTTAGAATATTTAAATCTTTGGAAAAATTATTTTAATTTGAGATGATGCTTTATAATGGTTTGGAAGATTTAAACCTTTGGACAATGTTTTCAATTGGATTTCTAAAAACTGTTTGAATATTTTACTGATCATGCAGGACCTTGAAAGTAAGCATTTATTTTAGTTAAAAACCTGCAATTAGATCTCTACTGAGCATTTACGTGCTCACTTCCCTATTTCCTCCCACTTTCAGGTATTTGTGTATTTGAGATAGTGGTCTCGATGGTTAGATAAGTTGCTTGGCTTGTGCCTGTAGTCCTGTTCCTATTTCTTGGTGGGTGTCTATATCTTATTTGATTTCCTTTCCTCGTTCAAATATTTAGCCAAATTTAGTTTAATTACTAAGTAAATGTATGAGAAATATTTTGTTAGTAAATTGTATATTTGGAACTATAACTAATTTTATGTAAATTATTTTGGACATTGAACTTAAAGTTTTAAATTAAACACATATTTTCAAAATTTATGATTCTAATAAAATGTCTCTAAATGAATTAAATAGAAACCTCTAAACTTTTGGTAAAGGTTTTTCTGAAGAAATTAAAACTAATGAGAAGATTCCTAATTTCGAAATTTGTTTACTTTTGAGGATTAAAACTTAAAAATTCTAAGTATTTGATTTTCTGGAATTTTGAAAATAACTGTTTATTACTATTTCAACTTAAAATTACTAAAAATCACGACTTTGGATTTTCAGTCATGACAAATACCATGAGTTGACTCATTAAATAACTTTTAATGAGTGAAAAAATAATAATATCCTCAAAATTAAAGAGAAACACAAGAACCAACCTAATTTTAATGAAAAATTTTAGTCTTTTCATTACATCAAAAGAGTCAGTCTAGGGTATCGACTTTTACAAATTTTTAATTTCAGGATATTATTTTGTAAAATCTAAAATTTTAAACTGCAGAGCACACAGAATATTTTTTTGCAATCACCCAAAAAGGGTAAATTTAGACCATAGTACTGATTTCATGATCTTGCCCAACATTAAAAACCCCACTATTTGCAACAAAAGTAGTATTCCAACTACATATTTCGCTACGGCTGTCCGCCTTGAATGTGTTTAAGAGAATACCGTTTCTATTTTTATTTATCTCTCTCTCTCTGTTGTTTTTCCATAATCGTTCATCGTTGCATCTAGGTATAATTTGGTGTGATTACGTCTATAGCAAGGCAGGTGTGGCTGACTCGTTTTCTAGCATCCGATTATATGGAAGGAGTGTTAAGTTATGCGCTGTATCGATGCAAATTTTATCCACTAATCCCTAAGCTAGACGTGCTCTTTATATTCATAAATTATTCAGCCAAGTGGAGTTGTTATTATAATAAAATAATGACCCACAAGTTGTAAGAAAGTTTGTTTTTATATATACATCACTGATCAAAAAATCCTCCTGGCTGTTCATATCCAAATCCTTATTATGTTTATTAAGATAAAAGAAAAAAAAAGTAGATAAATCTTGGAAAAATTTGTTAATATGGTGGCCTGATTTAATATTGGACTTATTGGAGAGTACATGTGTTAGTAAATTGATTCCTTTGTCATTTTTTTTATATATTTTATTCATTGTTTACTTTTGTCCTATTTTAGTATTGTTTGAATGTTCCAAAGATACCTTTCTGAAATTGTCCTTTTCATTTATTCTTATTTGATATCTGGACAACTTTTCTTATTCATTGCTTTGCTGAGTGAACATTTTTTCGTAGTTATTTCCAATGGTTGTCCTCCATCCTTTGATCGGTTGACGTGTAATT
>JXTC01000656.1:27857-97627 GCA_002914845.1 Trema orientale
TATTGGGATTATGCTTTGAAGACAGCTTCGTATATCCTTAACTTTACTCCATCAGATAAAGTTGCTTCGACACCTTTTCAGATGTGGATGGGCTATGTAGAAAGCTTAGAGCATTTGAAGGTATGGGGTTGCGAAGTATACCCGTGCAAGAAAGAGGGAGATGAAGTTGATAGGAATTCAGAAAAGTGTTTTCTGCTTGGCTATCCAAAGGAAGAGAAGGGCTATATTCTCTATAGACAGTCTACTAATACTACCTTCATCAGCAGGAGTGGAGACATCCTGGAGGATGAGAGAGAAGTCCGTGAAGAAAACGATGAAGAGAGAGCTTATGATCTTTATTGCTTTTCTTAGTTATTTGAGTTGTTGGTTGAACACTTAAATTTTGCTTTTATTAATTTCGGTCAATTTGGAACAATTTTGGGCTTTTAGTATGTTATTTTGAGTAACTGCTTTTTGGAAAAGTGGGAGATTGTTGGGATATTTGTCCTAAAAAGTATATTTCCAATTATACCCTTTGAGTATAAACAACTTTCTCTTATATGCAATTATGATATTTGCTAGATTAAATTATCTTAGTTGTATAGTTTATCTATCTGAAAAAGATTCTATGACTTTGTTTGTGTATAAAGAAATAAACATGATTAAGTGTTAATTATGGGGAGACTTGTTTCTTTATCTAAGTCTAAATGAATTAGTTCACAATCTGTAAATAAAGATGGAATACTTTATTTACTATAGGTTGTAGTGTTTGTCTATCTCAATAGGAATGATGTGTCTCAAATCATTGAAGTATGTGACTTCCGATAGAAACACTAGTACAACATAAATAATTTATGTGTATTGAACTGGACCAGACAATATAAAGAATTAGGGCCTGTTTGGCATTGTTTTTTGTTTTCTGTTTTTAGAGTTGTGTTTTCAGAAATGAGAACAAAAACTGTTTTATAATGTTTTCAGAAAACAATGGGTGTTTGGCAAATATTTTCTAAAAATATTTTTTAGGAAAAAAAATTTATATGAATATAAAAAATCATCTTTGTATTATAAAAAAAATATTTAGAGAGAAAAAGTCAAGAGAGAGTGACCAAATATAAATTCAAGTAAGAAAATGAGGAGAGAGAAAGTCACAAGAGAAAAGATAATGAAAGATAATAATGAGAGAAAAAGTGATAAGAGAGAATATGGAAATAAAAAGTGTTGAGAAAGATAGAAGAAAAAGAAAGTGATAAGAATACATGGGGATAAAAAATAAAGACAAAAAAAGTTATAAAAAATAAAGTAGTAATAAAGAATGAGGAGAGATAATATGATTAAAAAAATGAAGGGATAGAAAATAATGAGAGAGAAAGTGATAGAATAACATAAGGAGAGAGAAAATGATGAGAGAGAATGAGGAGAGAAAAAATGGTGAGAGAGAATGAGGAGAGAGAAAGTGATGAGAGAGTATGAGGATTGAGAGAATGAAGAGAGAGAAAGTGATAAGAGAGAGTGAGGAGAGAGAAAGTAGTTAGAGAAAGTGATGAGAGAGAACTATGAGAGGGAAAGTTACAAGAAAATGTGTATATGAAAGTCATATAAAAGAATTTTTATTTTTTTTAGAAAAAGAAAAAGTTAAGAAAACACCTTGAAAACAACATTTTGTTGTTCTCTGAATTTTCTGTTTTCTTTAACTCTGTTTTTAAAAACTGTTCTCAGAGAACAATGCCAAACACCCTTACTTGTTTTTAGAAAACAGTTTTCTGTTTTTAAAAACAAAAAACTGTTTTGTAGTTATGATGCCAAACAACCCCTTAGAGTGCCGTAACTCAATTCTTATATTACCACAAACTAGCTCTTAGCATATAGATCTTAATCCTTGATATTTGATTGGACTTGCTTTCATGGATTGTAGCCTTTTGATTTGTTAAAAGACTAACCTCTATGAAATTTGAGGTGAACTCTGGCATATTGGAGGTTATGGTTTATGAATTGATGGGAACACCAAATAGTTAAGGACACTATACATTAATGCCACTTTAGGTTCTTTCAAGATTCATGGAATAATTAAATCTAAGATCTTAGTATTCACTTTGTGAATTGGTTGATAATTTTGTCTAAATGGCCATTGAGAACAAAATTATCGACAACATTATTCCTTGATAGAAAGATGGTAACTTAAAGGTAAATAGGTGTTGGAGGGGTATTACGGTAATTTCACCTATCCAACTACGGCATTATATAGGGATTCTATGTGTGGTATAGAATATGCTAGATGGATCGATTAATCAAGGTTAGTTGATTAAATCTCTTTAAAAGGCATGACATCTAATCTAAGAGTGCAGTATTGGGCCTTTAGTGGAGTGTCCCCTTTACTAATATTATTTATATAAATACCATAATAAGAGTTATTATGTATTTATCATATTATTGGAGCTTAGATTATTTGGATCCATTAGGTCCCTTGTCTAACTCAACAAAGCTCATTAATTGGTTGGTGGTATTTGTGAAATTAGTTTCATGAAACTGTGTAAAATAATGATTCTACACAGAAGTTGGTATTTTTATAAATAAGTTTCATAGGTTGGACATATTTATAAAAATACATCCAAAGCCGAAATTGGAGAACAAGCACAATCCTAGTTGGACTAGGGTTAGCAGTTTTTTTTTTGGCCTCATATATATAAGATACCTGAGAGAAAAAACTACACAGTAATTTTAAGTGTGCTACACGAAAAACAAAGGGAGAGAGTAAGAGAGATTTCGGCCAAGGGCTGAAAAGAGAGGAGAGAAAAAGTTTCCTGCAACCTTACACTCTCATCTCACGTCCCGGTGTTCCATAGGATCAAGAAGGTGTTCTTGATCGTTCTCCAACGAAGGATTCAACTTGGTGCCCACTCACCTCATCAACCAAGAGCAAGAGGATAGGCAAGAAGATCTAGAGTTGGAGGTTTAATCACTATCTACAAGGAGATCAAGAAGGAGCACGCTACAAGAGGTAAACCCTAATCCCATCTCTAGGGTTTGTGCATCTAGATTTGATTTATGTTATACATGATCCTATATATAATATATGCATGTAATATGGTTATGAAAATAGTTTTCATGTAAAAATTTTAAAACCTAAATCCGCTAATTATTCCGCTGCGTTCATGATGTGATCATGTGTTTTTCCATAGTTTACATATATGTATGTTTTTTCCCTAAGTGTTAGGCAATTCCAGCAATTGATGGCCCTCTGTTGATAAGATATGCAGCAGTGTTAACTGGATCGGCCCAAAATGTCTTTGGCAATCCTACGTTCAATCTCATGCTCCTAGCACGTTCATTCAGGGTTCTGTTCATCCTTTCAGCAACACCATTCTGTTGAGGTTTCCCTGGAATGGTTTTCTCGAACTTGATCCCATTAACGGCATAATATTTCTTGAAATCATCATCATCATATTCTCCGCCATTATCAGACCATAAGCATTTTACTTTTAGATTAGTCTCATTCTCAACCATGACTTTCCATTTCTTAAAGATATCATAAACATCAGATTTATTTTTCAAAAAATAAACCCATACCTTTTTGCTCGAATCGTCAATGAATGTCACATAGGATCTAGAGCCTCCAAAAGATATTACAGGAGATGGCCCTCACACGTCTGTATGAACTAGCTCTAACTTTGCTGCTTTCGGTTCTCTTCCGCCTTTCGAAAAGCTCACCCTTTTTTGCTTGCCAAAGATACAGCTTTCACACAGGCTATGCTCAACTGACTTCAGTTTTGGTAGCTTTTCTTTTGACAGTATTATCTTCATTCCCTTCTCGCTCATATGCCCAAGTCTATAGTGCTATAGACTTGAATTAATTCAGTGTTGACGGTCGCCAAAGTATCTCTGCAACTGGAAGTTATGTAGAGAGTTCCAGTTTTGTTTTCTCGAGCAACAACCATGGCTACTTTGCTAACCTTCCACGAGCCACTAGTAAAGATCACATTGTGTCCTTCCTCGTCAAGTTGTCCCACCGATATAAGGTTCCGCATCAATCTTGGTACATGCCTTACTTTTTGGATTTTTCATACCGATCCGTTTGACATCTTCAGACGGATATCACCCATACCAACAATATCTAAAGGTTCTTCATCGGCTAGATAAACCTTTCCGAAATTACTAGCGACATAATTCTCCAATACATCACAATGTGCAATGGTATGAAACGAAGCTCCAGAGTCTAAGACCCAAGAGTCAATTGGATTATCTGCAGATAATAGTAAAGTATCTTGTACCTCATCAGTCACGGCATTTACATCGTTTTTGCTGTCATCTTTCCTTAGTACTCTGCAATTCTTTTTTATGTGGTCAATCTTGCCACAATTCCAGTATTCTGGTCTTTTTCCAAATCTGGAATTGTCTCTGCTATTCTTTGACCTGGATCTGCCACGACCCTGATTAGAATTCTTCTCGCTACTCCTGCCCCTGCCCCTGTTCTTGAGATTTAGGGCAGAACTCGATGATGCACCTTCACCTGAATCAATTCTGCGAACTTCTTCCGCCAAAATTCGGCCTGCAACATCATTGAATTGCAGCTTTCCTTTGCCTACAGAATTGCTAACCGCAGCCCTCATTGGTTCCCAGCTGTTTAGTAGAGACGCTAGAAGAATTAGAGCACGAACTTTATCGTTGAAATTAATTTCGACGAACGTCAACTGAGAAATAATCGTGTTGAACTCATTGATATGTGTTGCAACTGAAGGACTTTCTCCCATCTTTAAATAAAACAACTTCTTCATCAGATGTACCATGTTGTTTGCCGACGGTTTCTCATATATATCTGATAGGATGCTCATCGTCTCTACTGTAATTTTTGTCTCTGCCATATTATGAGCAACGTTTTTCGTTAGCGTCAATCAGATTACGCCTAACACTTATTGATCAAGGAGTTCCCAGTTGTCATTATCCATCTTCTCAGGTTTCTTCCCTAATAGAGATTGATGTAACTTTTTACTATGCAGATAATCATTAATCTGCAATCTCTAGTACAAGAAGTCTGTACCGTCGAATTTGTCAATTCCGGGTCCTGATCCTTCACCTCCGGCCATCACTCCCACTAAATCAAACCTTAGCTCTGATACCTGTTGTTAGGGAATAACCTCCCCAATAAACAAACAATAGTGGAAGTAATAAAACAAATACGAAAAATAATGCCGAAATAAATAAACAGGATACACACAAAATTAACGTGATTCACCAAATTGGCTACATCCACGGAGCTGCTGCAGATTTTCACTATTGGGAGAAAAAGGAACCTTTATAAGTGTTTACACTCAAAACTTTCAACTTACACACCAGACCCTGAATATACCTAAGAAAAAAAACTGTATTTTTCTCTCACTCTTAAAAAATAAAATCTCATAATTTTACTCTCTCTTTCTTAATACTTGGTGTTTCTTACTTTTCTGGGACGATTACAATAGTAAGGGAAGAGATCCTTTTATAGTGCATCATTGGCTCTTCTACTCGTTGGCCAGCCAAGACATTAATTATCTTTTTCCTTTATTTTACCACACGCAAAGCACA
This sequence comes from Trema orientale, assembly GCA_002914845.1. Classification (NCBI taxonomy): domain Eukaryota; kingdom Viridiplantae; phylum Streptophyta; class Magnoliopsida; order Rosales; family Cannabaceae; genus Trema; species Trema orientale. The sequence continues at coordinate 33,393 of JXTC01000656.1, forward strand.
CGGACATTAGCTGTACAGGGGCCTTACACGTAAACTTTACAAGAGAAATTAATCTCTTTGGCTTGGCATTTAATGCCTCAATTAATGCTCCACCACTAACACTTCCAGCTATAACTGATGCATCCGTATCGAGTTTTAGACTACCAGGTGAAGGAGGTTGCTAAGAAGGAAGCAATCGTGAAATCAGATCCTTCTCAATGATCAAAGAAGTGGACGTAGCAGCGTATTCACGCAAGACAGATTCAATAAAGATTGCTTGAGCTTCAATGGACTTAACAGTTGCATCATGGACAACCTTATAACGTTCAGACCAGATACTCCAAAGACAAATATAAAAGACTTCAAATCTGCCTTTCTCTAAACTCTAGAAAATGACCAGCAAAGTTTCAGCTAAATCATTGTGTACTTTGGTATTGATTAATTCCCACAAACCAAATTTCTTCCACACTTCCTTAGCAGCAGCACAAGAAAATAGAGTATGTGGAAGAGATTCAAAATCACCACAGTGAGAACACAAGGGATCTACATTTAACTTTCTGCGAATTAACTTATCCAAAGAGGGCAAAGCACCATGAAAGACTCTACCAAATAAAAACCCGAATTTTTGAAGGAATTTGTAGTTTTCAAATCTTATTCCACCAATTCTGAAGGGAGCTAAGAAGTGGAACAAATAAATTTCTGATTTAGGAGTAACTTATAGCTGCTCTTAACCAAATACTCACCCTTGTCTTCAAAATGCCAAATAGGATGATCTTTTCGACCAACAATGCTGAGTGGAATTGGAAAAATAAGATCATGATCCAGAGGGATAAAAATGTCAGTGACATGTTTGAAATCCCAGCAACTCGGAGTAAGAATTAAATCACTCACATTCACTGTCGAAGAGGGAGGAGCAGTAATCAGATTAAAATTAAAAGGCCTTGGTAGCCAAGGATCCGTAAAAGCGTTAATAGAATTTCCAATTGGTTTTTAACTTAGTCATTTAGCTTTAAATTTAGTAATTCGGTCATCTATGTAAAAGTGGGCCTAAAAAATAAGGGTGTTATCGAGTTTTACAAACAAAAAAGACAAAAATTAGAGAAATACGGTACCTATTTTTCCAACGGTATAAGACATAAATAATTGTAAAAATACAATTAAAGACACATTACGTAATTAAAGCCATCCTTGTTAATACCTTTATGTACTTAAAATTAGAAATAAAATCCAGGTAAATTGAGCTATTGTAGTGGTTGGTGCAAGCTTTTCTTTCCTTTAATTCATAGGTTTGAACCCAAATACCCCTTATACGTTATTTTTTTTCCTTTTAAGTTTTTAGTGTTTTTTAATTTTTTTTAATTTTAAATTCTCTCTTTTTTTTTTAAGTCTTTTGTTCTCGATGAATCATGCTCTCCATTCTCTCTTATTTTCTTCCTTTTTGTATTTTTCTTTTCAGTGCTTTCTTCGCATCTTTTTTAACTGTTTCTCTTCAGAGTTTTTTTTAGAGTAAGTACAAACTATTTTTTTCCTCTTTTGTTTTTCTCCCTGTCTTGGAAACGAAAAGGACTACTCTTATTACTTTCTCTCCTCTTAGTCATGAGCAAATCTAATTACTGATTACTATAGTTATTAGTTATAAAACGGAAAATTTACATGTGGGAGGTCTACTAAGCTTGTCATGACCAAAAAAAAAAAAAAAAGGATTCACATATAAACATTTTGAAACTAACCTCAGTGCCATGTCATATATATAAAATTACTTAGATACCTTATTCCTTAACGAACCCTAAAATGCATTCTTCGCCAACATACCCTAAATTATTTATGCCACTACCAACAATTTTGACCCCGGCCGAACATGGTCAACAATCTTTCTGATGCCGCCACATTCACTTTTGACATTTATCGACTAAGGCCAAGTTAGTGATAATTTTAGATTTCTAAAATTTTCATCAAATGAAAATCTTAGTTTTGTAAATGGTTTATAGGTTGTCCTTTTTTCTCATCACATGCTTTTAAAGAGGGTCAAAATTGATAATACCCCTTACAAAATTGGTAACCGCTTTCAAAGTTTAAAGAAGAAAAAAAATACACGAATATTATTATTTATCAATCTTGTTACTACTAATAAGTTAGGTTACTGGTTTATATGGTTACTTTGTTATCATTTTGTGGCTGATAACCAATCTGATTACTTGCAAATATCATTACATGTAACCAATCTTGTTACAGGTAACTAACCAATTTGGTTACTCTAGTTACTAATCTAGTTGCTATGGTTACAAATAACCAATCTGGTTACTGGTTTTCAAATTGGTGGCTATTGGCAAGTTACTAGTACCAATCTTTTCCTTCTCTCTCTCTCTCTCTTTTAATTTTTTTTTCCTTTCACTTCCACTAACTAATTTGGAATTGGTTACTGATTACTATGGTTACCAAGTAATTAGATTGATCATTATTACTAATTGCAAGATTGCCTATCAGTTACTAGTAATCAACCAATAATCAATCTAGTTACTGGTTATTGATTCCTATAGTTACCAAGTAATCAAATTCATAACTAGTTACTAGTTTTTCTAATTACCGATAACCAGTAACCAATCTAGTTTCTGATTTCTATGGCTTCTGGTTACCAATATCATTTTGAATACTGATTAGTTACCAGTAACTAGCTAGTATCAAATATGGTTACTAGTTATTGGTTCTTATGAGTACAAATTAATTAGATTGGTAATTGGTTGCTAGTTTCTCTAGTTACTGATAACCAGTAACTAATCTAATTACAAGTTACCAATTTAGTCACTAGTTACCAATAACTAATTTGGTTTATGGTTTCCAATTACTGCTACTAGGGTCTTTTTTTTTTTTTTCACTTGGTGGTTATTAGTTACACGAATTTAGTTACTACTTACTAGTAATACCAACTTGGTTTTTAGTTTCTCTTGTTACTAGTTATATGTCACACCAATTTGGTTATTACTTTTTCTCATTCTCAATAACCAATTTAGTTACTAGTTACCACATTGGGTAACAATTCACATTGAATTATTTTCATAGTTTTACCAGTTATTAGATTAAATTATATAACTTTTATACTTAATTTAATTTACAAACTAAACTCTGTATTTAACAATAATATAATTTAATATTAAAACAAATACAATCTCATCACAAGCATCAAGAAATGTGATTTTTGTACACAATTAAATTGTTGAAAAAAAAATACATCAAGATAAGGAGTTGGAAAATATATTAGAAAGGACCTAATGTATTCTGGTAAATCAAAAAAATATGTACTAAACAGTCAAAAGTCACAATATACATTAAGAGTGTTGGTTCCACTAGTAACGTAGTGAGAAAAACTTCAAAAAGAGACCCAATGCTTCTTGAAGAATCCTGAAGGGCTAAATCTTAATCAAAGTCCTAATAGATAACCTATGTTATCTTGAAAAAAAAAACCTTAATCACCCTACATGAAAAAAAAAAAAAAAAAAAGGAAACTCTTATAAAATCTCAGATGTGTATGGAGATGTTGAGGAATGAGAAGGGTTATATTGTATAAATTCTATTTCTTATCATACATAAAGCATTGAGCAACGAAGTTGCACAATGCATATAGATTCTCAATTTGTTTGCATATTCTCCATTTGTTCTTGAGCTTACATACTCTCCCAGTCCCAACTCAAAAATAAACTTTAAGATAATAACTATAACCAAAAAAAGGGGGAACTATTTGAAAAGGAAAGAAAAAAAATTATACTCAACAAGATTATTGTTAGAACTAATATTTAAGATAACAACTATTAGCAGTCTAATCATATCTATAATGGAAAATACTAAAATCACTTGTTAATTAAATTATCAATAGGGGATAAAAAAGGATTTTTGAGTTGGATTTAGGAGAGAAGTCTGTAAACAAGGAGAGAAGTCTGTAAATTGTATAGAAAAATATAAAATAAGGATGAAAATCGTACCAATTGTTTGATAAGCCTCTGTTATAGTGGATTCTGACTAAAAAAGAAGTAATTATACTAATCATTGCAAAGATTAGGGTTATAACAAAGAAACCCATCATGCTTATATCTGATTTCATTCCTTCATTCAAGAAATCAAATTGGAAAACTCAAACAATGATGAAGAACCAATAGTCATTTTTGAGTCCTCTTGATGGTCGGTAGACGATGGGATCTTATGGAGGAAGAGCATGCGATGAACTAATGAAGATGCTGATTAGCCAGGGGATGGGGAGGGGTGGATAATGGGATCTCGCGAAGGATGAGCACGGCGATAAATTGATGAAGACGATGAGTAGGGGGAGAGTAAGGTGGGGGGCGAAAGCGTGAAGAGAAAACCAGCTACGACTTGGGTTATTCTCGAGAAATTAGGCCATATATACACCATAATAGGCATTAATCGCATATTCATCGAAAATGTGTCGAAAATATGTCGAAATTTTGAGTTACATCGAATGATGGTCGAATGCTAGTCGAAAAAAGTCCTAAATCTCAGCTTTCATCGAAATATGGTCAAAATGACATCGAATTATGGTCGAAATATAGTCGAAAAAATCTTAACTCTTAGATTTCATCGAAATATGGTCGAAATGACATCGAAAATTCGATGCTCATCGTAATACCGATATATTTTTTCCAGAATTTTGCAGATATTCCCAGTAAACAACTTTTAATGAATAAATTATGCTCGTAACATATCAAAACTCAGTTAAAAACTATTTCAGACAGTACCCATAATATTTTAACACATAAATTACATACCCATTTCGCAGATGTCCTTCCTCCGTCTTTTCGATTTTTCTTTTTCCTATTTGTCAATTCTTATCCTTTTTTTTCTGCTCTTAGAATTTCAGCTCCTTAGACAGTGTGATAACTTGAAAAATGAAATTAGAGGAAAGATTGTGAGGATATAGAGTGAGGAATGAGGAGCTTCAGCTAGGTTAAAGAGGAGAAGAGAGGCATATACATTGTAAACCAATTATTAAGGGTACAACTGACATTTCAGGATGATATATGCATATTTTTCAGAGTTTTATTGAGGGAAGCATAAGGGCCAAAATATACCTATTATGATGCATATTTAACCTAATTTCTCTTATTCTTTGGAACTCACCTTTTTAGTACAAATTGTGTCATTTTTGTAACATTTACCGTTGATGAAAAGTCGGTACTGTATATATATATATATATAATTATGGGATAACTAGCTAAACCAAAAAAAAAAAACCCCTAAAGTATGACCTTTTTATAATTTTAACCACATCTTTTGATTTGTGCAAAATTATACCTCCATATTTCAAATATATGCAAATTTGTACTTTTTGTGTACAAATTAGGTGATTTATGCAAACTGTTTTAAGTTATTTTCAATAGATTTTTTGTATTAGTCAGAAAAAATAAGATACATGTTTAGTGAGAAAATTATTAGTCGATTTATATACAGAAGGTACAAATTTGTAGAGATTTAAAATGTAGAGGTATAATTTTATACAAATCAAAAGACATGATTAAATTTGTCAAAAGACTATACTTCAAAGTATTTTTTTTCAGATAAGCCATATAATTATTTATAAAAGAACGTTTTTTCCCTAATTTCCTCTCAAATAATAATCATTCTCCTATGCGATGTAGCCCCTTTTCGGTTCCCGTTTCATAGGTTGCCTCTTATCCAAGCTTCTAGAAGGTTGTAATGGGCATGCTCAATGCAATGGGGGGCATATGCCCAATGGTGGACCTACACTTAGGCGATATGCCCCTCTAGATTTTTGAAAAATTCTCTATATATATATTACATATATTTATTCAAAGGTATATATTTTATATTAAAACCCTTTCTTCTATAAATTATTTTACTTCCATATTTTACTTCATTGAAAATTTTAATTTTAGTTATTTATGTCTTTAATAACTAATGTATACGTAATTTTGGGAATAAAAGTTCATTTAAATGATGTATAAATTAATTCATGTATACTTTTTTGTATACTTTTGTTCTCTTTATCCTTTTTACTTCCCTAATTTCTATCAAAACTTGTTTGCTTCTAATATCAATAATTAGGGATCTCATTACATGGTATTATATTACATTATGTTTAAAATTGAAAAAAAAAAAGTAAATTTTTGGGTAATTGGCAGCAAAACTCCAAATTTTAGTGTTTTTGGGATTTAGGTCCCAAATCTTTATTTTTTGATGTTTAAATCCTCAATCTCCCATTTCATTTGTATTTTTTGTGTTTTAATTTTATACAAAATTTTTATGTCATGCCCCCCCTGAAAAACAAGGGAAATTGACATAAATAGTAATAATTTTGACTAAAACGATTTTTTTAGGAGTATTTTGAAAAATTATTTTTATAGTAGTATTTTAGTGTTTTGTGACCCTGTATGACAGATGATTTCACAATTTGTGATTATTGATTAGTCATAGAAAAATCATAATTTTATAGTCACAAATTTTGTGACCCCACCCTCATCACACAATTTGTGACAATATTATAAATGTCAATTTAAAAAAGACTACTGATAAAGTTATTTTGTGCCAAATAAATACTACCCTGATCAATTTCCTGAAAAATAATCCTGAGTCCGCCACTAGCCTGGACTCCAATTTTTGTATAGGCCACTATTCGCAAAGTGGTCCCGGCTGCATGGAATAAACGATATCAGCCCATAAATAAGTGGACCGTCCAATACAGGAGATACACCTACTTCATACTTGTCAAAAAATGGTGGTGCTTGATGCCAATCTTCTGTAGCTTCAAAATGCTTTGCAATCTTCACTTAATCCCAATAGAAGAAATATACATATTCTCTTCTAATAGAAACTACACTTTATCAAATAGTTTTAGAGGTGTCACAGCGAGAAAAAAAAAAAAAAGAGTTGAAAGGCAAACTATAACTACAGTATTCTATAGGCCTATTTGGTCCTCTTTGTATAATGGCATGTTTTCCAGGAAAAATAGTTTTTAGAATCTTCGTGTGGGTGTTTGCCTGTGTTGTATGTTCTCTATATCATGGGTAGATGGAATCATGCATGTATCTAAGTCAGAGTCAGTACTCTATATATTTTCCTTCAGCTCTGGTAAAAAACAAAAGAATTGGTGAATCAGATAAGAGTTTCTTTCTTTTATGACGGGTCAAAAATTAGAATCGTGTCCTTTTTTTTGTTGGTGGGTGTTATTCAACGAATATATTCACTGACTGAGTTGAAGAAATAAAACGTTAAAAAAGTTTTTATGATTTATAGAGTGTATGTCCCACATGTTCATTCACACTGCTAATAATCAATTGAAACAAACAAGTCTTACAATTTCCTTGATTTATATGTTACTATCTTATCTTTTTGCTATCTTTGCTTTTGTTTTTTCACAGCCTCTCACTTTCATTGCTTCTCTAAGTTTTAATTTTATAGCCAAATTTAAGCATACTTTCCAATGGTACCTTACCTAATTAAGTTATCTTTATATATAATATATATGTGTATTCATGGCAGCATATGGTATACTGTATAATCGTGAGGGACTTGCAAACCATAATATTTTCAGCATAACTTTTCTTTCTTTTTTATTTTTAGGGGCATGTCTGTAGTAGGACCCTCTAATTATGGCCTTGTATAAAGTCATTAACTGTCAACCGTATGATTTTAATCGTTAAGTGTGGATGCAGTTAGGACCCACTAGGCTCATATTACTATGCCTCACCCAATAATTTCTCTAGATAAAATATTAGGGCGTTATAGTCTATCTCTCTCCTCTCTCTTTCTCACTATCGCAATTATTTCTCTCTCTCTCTCACTCTCTTCCTTTTCTCTCATCGATCTCTACTCGCCTATAGCTATGGCTCTCCTCTGTTGATTAATGGAGAAACTTAACTATAAAATGTTTTCTTTTTTTTTTTTTCAAATGGTATTATGACCAAGGTAAGAGCAAATGATATTGGAAAAAATTAGAGTTTGGAAGGATATTTATTTAGTTTTTATTTGTGGTTAATAATAGTTGCGATTGAGCTTAATTAATTGAATCACTTACTGTTAACTTGAGTATTTAGTTTTTTTATTTTTAAATTCTAACTGAGATTAAAGAAAAAAACATATAAACTGAGTCCAAACCAATACTCATGCACATCTAATTTAAGATAGTATATATATATATATATTCATACATCACAAACTGATCAATTAGTATACATTAGAAAAATCTGAAATCATTAATTGATCCAGGTCAAATTCAAACGAACTAGATCAACCATCAGTGGCACTATTCAATCCAGCCCAAGCCCATCCAAGATAGTAATATAAGATCGGAGCGAAAAAAGATAGTAATATAAGAAGAAGAAGATGACAAAGAAGAACTGGCTGCAAAGCGAGCTAGATGAGCTTTGGCAACAGCTAGATCACCTTGGAGCTCAACCATCTTTCTTTGTAGTAAAGCTATAGCGCCAAACTGGATTCTGCAGCCGAGCAGAGAGAGCCACAACTATGGGTGAGAGCAGAGAGAGCCGTAAATATACGGGAGCAGAGATCGACGAGTAGCGTGAACAGAGGAGAGCCATAGCTACAGGCGAGTAGACATCGATGAGAGAGAAGGAAGAAAAAGAGAGAGACGGGGGAAAGAAGAGAGAGAGACCAATAATTGCGATAGAAAGAGAGAGAAGAGAGAGACTATAACGCATCATATTAATCTTTTAGAGAAATTATTGGGTGAGGCATAGTAATATGAGCCTAGTAGGTCCTAACTCCGTCTACACCTAACGGTTAAAATCATACGGTTGACAGTTAATGACCTTATATAGGGCCATAATTAGAGAGCTTACTATAGACGCATCTTTTTTTTTTTAATGATTAATCTTAATAGATGAATAGTAAGAATGAAATCCAAAGTTGGATATAATACAAGAGATGAACAATTTTGATGCGCTTCTTAATGAATAGTAATATTGTGACGTAGTGATGCAAAATATAATGAATGCTTATTAACTCACCTAAATTAATCAATTTTCTTGGGGTTTCTGAGAAAGATAATTTTCTTACTTCACTCTGTAGCAGTAGTTATGAACCCTATTAGAAATGTTCTAGTATGGAAGAATAAAGTTTCTGTTCCTTGCTCGTTACAGAGTTAGCTTTTCTTTTGGGCATCAGATGCTTAAACCCCCAGGCACAAATTTAAGATTGAGAGGATTTCCACCTTCTAAAGTGAGCATCTAGCATATTTTCTGAAGAAAACTATCATTTTTTTTTTTTTTTCCGGCTCTGAACAAACTAGGACTTTTATTCAAAATTTAAGATAGTGATAGACCTCTCTAAGAGAAAACGAACCAAAGTTCCTAGACTTAAAAGCCTACTCAGCCAGAGTATGTGCAGGCCTATTTCGATCTCTCAGAACCCAAACAACAGACCAGGACACAGAAAACGGAAGAGAAAAAAGGAAAATTATGTGGATAGTTTAAATTTGGGCCCAATTGAATTTTTTAGTTCACTTTTTCAAAATAACATTTATAGTTTAACATAATGACTTTTTTAGTTGCTTTTGGAGAGAGAAAAAATGTTTATTCCGAAATTGTTCTTCTGCTATTTTATGTTTTTAGGTGAGTATTTCCCTATCGTCCCTACTTTCTCCCAAATTTTTCGTCCCAAACGTACAACTCGTGGTCAGAATTTTATGACTCATGGTTACAGTGTAATTTACATCGTTACGAACATTATGAGATCCTGTTATTGTGATTTGTATAATTTTTACATGATACCGTAATTTGTGACTCTCAGTTACAAAATTTGTGCCAACCTTACAAAAGGGAAGATAAGTATTCCTATTGGCCAATAATGTCTTAGTAGCATTTATCTAATACAAATCTAATTTTACAAGAAAAACTATGCTATTTTCTTTATTAGTAGTCATATATGTGATACCTGAAATATGAGTGGCTGTCGGAAAATTCATGAAATCGTCTAAAAACTAACAAAAACCACCTTAAAAAATGTCTCTAAATTATAATTTCATACACCAAAATCCCGTAGAAGCAACTTATAAACGAACACAACCAGATTTCAAGGTTCAGATTAGATTTTGACTCTCATTCTACCCATCGACATCACCAAGGTTGAATAAGAAGAATTTCGAGGCTGAGTGCATTAAAAATAATTTGTATATCAATACTTACATGGCAAAAAATTTAGATAAGAAGGAAAATAGGGTTGTGATTGATTGCATAATATTTGTATAAACTCAAATTAAGTCGATATATTGTTTATTGTGGTTACAAACAAGCTTATTCCAAAATCTCGAAAAATCTCATTCGATAATATTCACGATTTTTATGACACTATGTCACATATTGGTGACCCTATATCGCACTATTATTGACAATGTATCCCAATTGGCTATTGTCTTGTGCATTTTACGTAATTTTTGGATGAGTGGAAATTTTTGGGTAATCATAAAGCACATATTTTTGACTCTAAGTGACAGAAACGTTTAGCTATCCAAAATCCAATAAAATGAAGAATTGACAATAGCCAATTGTGACACATCGTCACTAATAGTCTAACATAGGGTCATGACCTGTGACTTAGAGTCACAAAAATTGTGACGATTTTCGAACAAAATTTTTCTATATCTTGAAAAAATTCCATTTTTAACCATAATGATTAGCAAACAAATTTGATTCTATTAGTCAACATTCCCATTTCCTTGAATTTTCTTCCCAACCAAATAGAAGGGTATTCAAAAATTCAAAATCCTATAAAGAAAAACAAATTCTAAGACCAAATAAATATTACCCATCTCAAATTTGAAGCTTAAAAATCCAAAAATCAAATCTTCAAAAAAAAAAATGAAATAAACACAGACCTATGATCGATGGAGAGCTAGAACAAAAGTTGAGTTGACAATGAAGTGCTGAAGTTAAGATTCAGTCTCCTTCGAATTCTCTAGATTTGTGGTTGGGTTGAACAAGATCTACTGAGATAGTTCTAGAGAGAGAGAGTAGAGAGAGAGAGAGAGAGGTGATATTAGGGTGTGTTTGGGGAGTGGGTATATATTTAATTGAAGTAGATTTTGATAATATTCTTCTTTGAAATGGGGAGGAGGAGGTCTAGTTATTTAATCCAAAATGACAGGGGAATGGAGGTGTTCAATGATTTTTCTTCCACTTCTACTCTATAAGTTTTCAAATTTTAATAATAAAAGAAAAAATATGCAAAAAGAAGAAAAAGTAAGCTGAAAAATCTGACAAGGGTTATCCAAATAAGTCCAATCTAATGATATTTTGGACTTTTTATTGCGTGGGGAAACTAAATAAGTGATTTTGTGCCAAAATAGTATTGTCTAGGTTAATTTCCCGAGAAAAAACATGAAGACAAAATGAGTATATTGGTTTTAAAACGATTTTCACAGTGGAAGATTGGCCCAGGAACAATAAAAAACTTTCTCAAAAACAATTGACTATATGAGTGCATAGTATTAATTCATAACAAATAGAAAACATACAAAGAGAATAGATCTAATAGCTCTTGTAGCCTATCAGCAGATCTTAGTTTTTCTGTCTTTTAAAGCACGATCTTCTAATCCAAGCCTCAAGCACAACTTGATAAATGTGTGGGCGTTGCGTACAATTTCTTAAAATCACACTTTAGGTACTTGTAATATTCTCAACACATGAGATTGCAAGAGTTTATTCTGCAGAGAATAGGAAGACTCTCTTCTTTTTCTCTTCAGGCTATGGAGGCTCTGTAGAAAATAATACGAAGTATGTATTCTACTAGAGTTTCACCTTATATATATGTATATATTTATTAAACCATTTAACAAATAAATTAATTAGTCACAGTAATTAACATATATATATAAAACGTTTTGGCCGTAACTTTATTTTTTCTTTAAAAAAAAAAACATAATCTTATATCTATATATATATCTACTTAATCTAATTAATTAACATATATTTATGAGTACCAATCCAGTACGTATTTCTTTTTTTACCTATGCATAGGTATCAATTTGGCCAGTGAAATTTTTTTTTGCACACTTTTTTATATTAAAAAGTAAGATAGAGAAATAGCATTAATGATGCACGTCTTTTCATGCACATCATTATAGTTGTTGAATCACCACTAGATGATGATCCAATGGCTTAAAAAAAATACCTACACATAGGTAAAAAAAAAAAAAATGCCTACTAGATTGACAACTTATATATATATATATATATATAAACAAGCAGATAACTCACTTCTTAAAGGAAGAGTGTTTCACTTTTAGTCAATTTTTTAATTTCTATTTATCTAATTATCTGATAATTAGATACTTTTAAATTCAAAATTTAAATAAATTACGAAACATATCACTACATAAATTTAAATTAATTAATTCAAAATTAATTAATTAATAACAATTATTAATTATTGTAGACAAACAATTTATTTAGACAAAATGTGCAGTAACAGAAATAATATAATATCAAGTACAGTATTTATAAGAGGTGGAATTAGGGACCTATGGACCTGTAATTCAAGCTCCAATAAATTATGACAATTAATTAAATTCTTTAATTAATTTGTCTAAATTATTGATTCCAGTATTACTTCACTAAAAATCTAGAATTACACTCTTAAAGTTACAGAATTAATTTACTCAGAAAATAATGAGCAGTCCATCGATTTAATCATTACATGTAGTTCAATCCTCCTTAGATAATTCATAATTGGAGCTAGGTCATTTTTTATTTACCTCTCTGATGAGTGATTAATTCACTCATAAATCAAGTATCATTCAGCTTAAATAATTATAAGTTCTCAAGAATTTATATCGGTTTCATGTGCTTTTACTTTGTTCTTGTAGTTCTTGTGAATAAATGAGAATCAAGATATATAAGTACCAAATATGAATATTTCAACCCTTTTAATGAAAATAATAATTATTAGGAGTAAAAAGTTTTGTCAATCTTTTTCTTTTTAGGATTTAATTGTTTTGAATAATTTAAACTCATTTTAGTTTCAATATTTATTATTTTCACTTAAAATGATTAAAAACAACAAAGAAATAAAATAAGAAATTTTAAAATTTTTGTCGTTCTCTGTTTCTTTTTATCTTTTTAATTTTAATTGTTTTGAATAGTTTAAACTCTTGAAAAGAAAAGAAGAATAAAATGAGATTTTTTTTTTAACTTTTGTCATTCTTGTTTTAAAATTATTTTGAATAGTTGAAACTCTTATTATTTTTAGTAATTATTATTTTCACTTCAAAAAATTTTTTGTAAAAAAGAAAGATATCAATAATTAGTTTCAGTTATATAATATATGTTTTATAGTTTAAAAGGTAAAATTACTTTTTTAAACAAACTAAAATTCCAATTTTGACTAAATATGTGAGACCGGTTTTATTTGATAGAAAAATTCAAATTTACATTTTAATTTGACGTAAATGAAAATGTGTGAATCTTTTTAGGGAGATTATATTGACACCCCCTCCTCATATTAAGGCACCCCTTCTCTTAAAGAGAGAATTTTAAATACCAAACTATCCTCATATATTTTGAGACGTTGCTTTTCGAGCTCAAACTTTTGTCTAGTTTTAACTAAGTACACCGCTTTAAGTACACCTCAAAATACTCTCAATACATAATGAATCTACAGAAGTATGACTCAATATTACATATATATTGTTTCCACAAATAAATAATGGCTATGAAGCAGTAAAACATCCTAAGAATTTTGCTCTGCTTACATATTTTTTTGTTATCGGTTCTTTGTTCTTTCATTAGTTTTCTTTAGAATATAGGTTTTGTTTTACTATGATGTGGTTTCTGTGACCGACCTTTTGTTTCGTTCCTATTTTCTCTTTTTTTTTAAAGATTTTTTTTTCCTATTTGCTAATCATATTATATACATGAGTGTATAAGCCATAGAGAATAACGAAAAATTCGAATGAGAAAATAAAAAATAAAATAAAAAATAAAAGGGAAGAGTCGTAAAAGAAAAAGAAAAAGACTGAACCGGGAAGTTAATCCAATGATAATGGAATTGGATTGGAATGAAAAAAAAAAAAAAAAGGAGAAATTGGGAGCGCTTTTGAGGGTGGGGCGCATCAGGAAAATTCTCATTATTCTTTTTAGTTGTGATTTTTAGCCTCTAAGGCTATGTTTGGTAGGAAGGAAAAAGGAGAGGAAAGAAAAATTTTGATGGAAAAGTGGAGGGAAATAAATTTTTGGGTTGTTTGGTAGAAGGGAAAAAGAAAGGGAAGAGAAAAGGGGAGGGAAAAGGGGAGGGAAAAAAGTGGTGGGACCCACTCAAATATTTTCCTCCCAAAAATGGAGAGAAAAGGGGGAAAAAAATTTTTTACTCATGTTTTAAAGTGAATTTACCAAACTAACTTCTATATATATATATTAAGCCTGAAGCTCAAAAATCTGATAGCTTTTTTGATCATCATTTTATTTTAAAATTTTTAGAAAAATCCTAATTTTTTCATGATATGATTGGTCCAATCATTATTTTTCTTTGCTATGATTGGTTGTAATTTATACATGTATTATATAATATTGTATTTAATTTAACATTAATGATATCTTATAATAAATTTAGTTCATCGAATCGAACAAATGATTGTACTACATTCGTCTCATCAAAATAAATATAGAGAGAGATAAAAACATAATTTAATGTTTTATAAAATATTATATTTAATTTAAGGGGATGGCTACGGTAGGGGCGTCCCTACGTAGGGTCATGCCTTAATTATTGTTGGACGGGAATCTGTGGGGAATAACGAGAATCTGTGGAGAATCTATTTATATACAGATTCCCATCCAACGGTGAATAGACAGGACCCTACGTAGGGACGCCCCTACTGTAGACGCGCCCTTAATTTAATATTAATGATTACTTATATTAAATTTAGTTCATCGAACGTCAGAAAGTTGTGTTACATTCGTCTCATCAAAATAAATAAAGAGATAAATATATTTTTTGATGTTGAAATACATTGAACCTAACTATATCTTTGATCATTATTCTATTTTTAAAATTTTTACAAAAATCCTAATTTTTTCATGATATGATTGGTCCTATCATTATTTTTCTTTGCTATGATTGGTTGTAATATATACATGTATTATATAATATTGTATTTAATTTAATATTAATGATAGCTAATAATAAATTTAATTCATCGAACAAATAGTTGTGCTACATTCGTCTCATCAAAATAAATATAGAGATAAATATATTTTTTAATGTTGAAATACACTGAACTTAACTATACATTTGGCTTAATGTATGCAATATTAATACAACTCGCGCAAAGCGCGATATAACGACTAGTTGTATACTACTTTTAAAATTTAAATAAAAAAGGCAAAACAGTCATTTTAAAATATACTAGTTTTCTTTCCTTCCTACATACCAAACAACAATAGAGGAAATACATTTTCCTTTCCATTCTACACATTTTCTTTCCTTCCTAATTTTTCTTTCCCTCCTACTTTCTTTCCTCTCTACCAAACATAGCCTAAATGTATAGAAGAGGTGTAAATATAGCTCCCGGTCTTTTTAAACAGTAAAAGGGGTGGTTTTTTTTTCTCAATATTATCCTTTTTTAAAAGAACCTTTTTATATAATATATTTATCTGATAAGCATAGTAGCATAGTCAAAAGTATAAGAGCATATATCCGACGGTCACCTATTTTTTTTGAGATAAACCGACGGTCACGATTCAATCTCTAATGAAATAAAAGAATAGTAGCCTTAAACAAAGAAATTCAGAATAAATTGAGCAAAAACAAAAAAAAAAAAGAAATTCGGAATAAAGAGAGTGACTCGTAAAAGTCTCTTCTTCCCCGCGAGAGAGGAGAGAGAGGAGAGAGAGAGATGTCGGACGAAGAGCACCACTTCGAATCCAAGGCCGACGCCGGAGCGTCCAAGACCTACCCTCAGCAAGCGGGCACCATCCGTAAGAATGGCTACATCGTCATCAAGAACAGGCCCTGCAAGGTTTTTTGTTCTCTCTCTCTTAAATTTTTTTCTTCGATGTTATCTGGTTTTTGTTGTGAAACCTCATATGGGTTTTTATGTTTATGCCTTATTTTTACTGGGTTTTCCTTATTTTTCAAAATTGTAGTAAAAATTATTTTGTGTTTGGTTAGTGAGAAAATTTGTTGCTGTTAAAGTAAGAAAATTCAATGAATTCGCTTTGAAATAGATTTGGATATTTGAAAACAGAATTTTCTTTCTACTATTTATTGCTTTGCATGTGGTTTTTGCGTGTAATTTTAAGGTAGCTTAACTAGGTCACCGGTCAGAATTTCTTGATTGATTTAAGAGTGGGATATGTCTCGAGTCTCTTTGGAGTCGGATATAACAATATGTGTGTATATATATATACACAATATGTGTATATATATATATGTATATATCATATATGTATGTATCCCAGAATTGAAAGAAAAAACTAAAAAAGAAAATGCACATGTAGTCCTTTAGTTCTAGCAACTAAGAGTCGTCACAGCTATAATTGGTATTTCAATTACGAGCCTTCACAGCTATGATTGGTACTTCATGTTCTGTGAAATCTGCTGTTGCAGATGTGAATATGAATATTTTGAAAGTACCACGTAGTAAGTGTAATTCTAATAGTTCTTGAGTTGAACTCACCCTTATTCCTGTTGATATTTTCGATGAATGTTAATATTCTGTAGTTCTAAACTGATTAAAAACAAATCGTATGGCTCCCTCACAGATAAATTTTTCTCTCTTTCAAGTTCCTTTCTGGAGTATTTCTCTCAAAAGTCTCTGAAATACTTGAGTTATGGAGCCTGCTATACCTCTATTTGTTTCTATGGCTTACCAAGTATAGAATTGGTTTGCATCCATGTATTCACTTTTTCTTTTCGAAAATTCTAGATTATGTAACTCTGTTTACCCTGGTACTTTTTAACAGGTTGTTGAAGTTTCCACCTCAAAAACTGGCAAGCATGGACATGCAAAGTGTCACTTTGTGGGAATTGACATATTCAATGGGAAAAAACTTGAAGATATTGTTCCTTCATCCCACAATTGTGATGTAAGGCTACTTTTTTGTGTTTTACCTTTTCTTAGTACATTCTCTTGTCAAATTTGGTGGTCTAATTATTCATTGAATTTTTGTGCAGGTCCCTCATGTCAATCGTACTGACTATCAGCTGATCGATATCTCTGAAGATGGTTTTGTAAGTTCTGGATTCTGTTATCATCTGATTTAATAGAAGAACAGACGATATTTGATAACACAAAATTTATATATGTGCTTGGAATGATTTACTTAGTTTTAGTTTCATGATATGATTATCTGCAGCCCTTCTTGTTTGTCAAGGAAGTACTTCCTGTAATAGGCTGTTATATGCTATAAAATAAAAGAGGTTTACAGGAGATTACTAATGGCCAAACAATCTGAACCGAAAATCCTCTCTCTGAATTTTACCTTTTACCATATGTCATTCAATTATATGAACTTCAACTTTAGCATATGTGAGCGAGAGAGATAATAGTTTCAACTAATAGTTGATTTTCTTTCGTATCTGTAAACCAACTGGACTTTGGTGTCTTGTAGGTGAGTCTTCTGACTGACAACGGAAACACCAAGGACGATTTGCGGCTTCCCACCGATGACAATCTGCTTACTCAGGTACCTTACTTGAGAAAGTATTCACTTTTTATGCGAAACTAAACTTCCATATGCAAAAAATGGAGTTTGGACGTTTTACTTGGTTCTTGACCGTAGATTAAAATTCCTATTGTGTTTTTTGTGTATAGATTAAAGATGGTTTCGCTGAAGGAAAGGACCTTGTGGTGTCAGTCATGTCTGCAATGGGAGAGGAGCAGATCTGTGCCCTTAAGGACATTGGTCCTAAAAATTAAATATGATGCTTTAGCAAGTGGCTATTGCTGATGGAATGGAGAAAAAGACAACCTTTATTTAAGTTTTTAATTTTTATTTTTAAAAGTTGTCTTTTATTGTTGCTAACGGAAAAGTTTTATGAACCTTATGTGATATGTGTGTGTGCAATAAAACGTTTACTTAAGATGGTATTAAAGCTGTGTAATTCCCAGGCTTGAAATACTGCAGCCTGGAAAGGTCATGTTATAGCTGCTCATCACCTTGGCCAAGGGAACTTTGCATTTACAGCAAGATAAATATATAAACTCTCTTTGGTTTATCTGTTTAATTCTTGTGATCACTAATGTGTTTCATGGGTTTTGAGGTAGATACTAAACAGGAAAAATTATTTGTATTATCCCCTAATTTAGGCTTATACTAAGCCAGAAAATGTTTAATTTTTATATTCATCTTATACTGTAGAAGCAGAAAATCCAGTCATAAAATTTTTCTTATATTAAAAAAATTGAACTGTATTGAAAGTTGAAATTTAATAGTCAAATGCTCCGTGAAAATAAAACACTAACTTTTAATCCAAAATCAAAATACTATAAAAAAAAAAATAAAATTAATATATCCTAATGCCATTTGGGATTCTGCTGCTGGTAGCCAATGTCTAATATGATTTACTGCTTATTGCTTATCTGAAAAATTTAAAAGAATGGAATGAGCTTGTGTATAGTAAGTAAATCTTATGCATGCAGTGAGTATCGTGTTTCATGAATAGTGCACTTTAGAATCATAATTATATATCCTTTTGAAAAATATCTTATTCATAAATATTTCTTTTTCATAGAACTTTCATATTTGAGCTCAACATAGTCTAATGCCAAATTTATCAGAAGTGATGGGCCATAAACATGGTGTCATGAAAAACAAATGTGACCTTATAGCTATTCAGATTTCATATAGCTATCATACTATAGTGAATGATATGGAGTGAGTGTGGCTGTCGACTGAACACACACAACAATACATCCAAAAATATGGAATTGTCCCCCTAGTAGACCAAAACATAGAATACATATAGTATAGGGTACTTCACACATTGTAGTTTAAATATTTGTTCTTAACATAGTGACAATAGGTCAATTAGTCGGGTATCCAAACTCCTTTCAAGAACTTAACAAACGCTTTCATAAAACATTCTTTTATTGAACATAATTTAGGATGCATAGTGCTTTTGAAAATCATTTCTTTAAAAATCATAATCTTTCGTGCAATGCTTATACATGCTCATGACGTACTTATCATACTTAATACAAACTAATAATGCAGAGCATATAAAAACGTATCATAAAAGTTATAATTGCATCACATAATAGCACATAAATTTACATATAAATACAAAGGGTGAGATTTACTTACCTCAAGTCTTTAGAAAAATTTCTTATGATACTTGTAGTAAAATACCACAGAATCAACCTCGTTGAAACTACGTGCCTCTTCTTTATTCTTTTTAATTATTAGTCATACAAAAACATTCATTATAAATATTAACACATGCTGTCATGGCTCATAAGAAACATATTTTATATGTTTAAAAATACCCACAATATAAAATCATAAAATTATGTTTCATAATATAGCCAAAACTGAAAAATTCAGCGAGCAATGCAAATTTAAAGAATTTTATATTTTGATACATAATTCTACTTACTCTAAAACTTTGCCGAGCTCATTAAGACATGTAAAAAAGAATCCAAAAAAATTATTAGAATTTATAAATAAGATTTTGCACGTTTTTTTTTTTTTTCAATTTTAAATCTAGAGCTTGTAATAAGATAGAACTGTTAAAATTATGACCAGCAGACAATGATAAAATTTTCTAGAATTTTTCATAAATCAAATGAACCTAAAACGTTTTGGAGATATTCTAAGACAGAAGAAAACATGCAAAAAAATTGGGGATTCCAAAATTGACCAGTGACTAGTAATCTTAATTCATATAATTCTATATCAAAATTAATATCAGCACCTAAATCAGCAGAACAACCTAGGCTTCGAAAATCATATTTAATTATAGAACTTTGTAAAAATCGTGAAAATATTTTGAGACTCTAGTAACATATTTATTAATATCCAATAAACATTTCAAGTCAAAAAACTATCATTGATGTTTAGAACAGTGCATAAAGAAAATTTAATTACAAATAGAAATAAACTCTTATGACCATGTAACTTTCCAAAGCATAAGCTAACATATAAATAAACAAGTTTTTAAATTTCACCTAAAATCTAAATCGTTTATCCTCTGATTTTATAGAACAAAATTGATGAAGTCCGACTGCTAAGTTTTCTTAGGTAACGACCAGCATATACTAAAATATTTATATAAAATTATAGAATTAAGATATGAACGTAAAAACAAAAAATCCCATAAAAATTTTAGATTCTAAATAATTTTCTAACCTTAGATTTTATAGTTTGAAATCTGATCCAACAGCAGCAAAAATTACAATCTTAGAGGATAGAGGATTTCAAAAAGTTTACATTCTTCTTGAATATTGAAGAAAACTAAGAGAAAATTCTTAGAATCATAAAGACATTCAGCAACAATGAGAGAAAGAGAGGTAGAAAAAAATTTAGGAGGAGGCTTCTCAATATTTTACAGAAGAGTATTGGGAATATATATAAGTTTTGGTCTTCTAGGGTTACACATGAAATCCCTTTTCTAATATTTTTCTTTTATTCTTTTTATTTACTTAATGAAATTATTTATATTAATCTACACATTCACACGCTATGCACATAGTAATATAATAATAAGTGTTTTCCTTTTTAAGGCTAAGCTTGAGTGCAACTTTATCTATTCTCTTTTTTTTTTTTCTTGTTTTGTTTTGTTTTTTTTGGTTTTTTTGTTTTGTTTTATAACTAAACTCATATATCCAATTACGTCTAATTAGAAATGGATTATTATCGAAAAGAACCTTTGGTTTTTTTATTTTAGCCAAAAAACCGTGAGTTTTTCATTATATCAAATAAAACCTTGAATTTGTTTTTTTAATTCTAGCAATAAAAACTTTAGGTTTCGGATTATATCAAATAAAAGCTTGAGATTTTGAAAGAGTTTCTATCACTTTTACATATAAAACACTAAAAGAATTACAAAAATACGGAACTCAGGTTTTTTTCAAATTTTTGTACGGTTTTTATTAGAAAACTATCACTTCTAAAAAATATATAGAAAAATACCATTTTTTAAAAATAGTTACTAGTTACTGGTTTCTGGAAACTTGTTACTGGTTACTAGTTACCAGTTATATACCAGTTATAAATACCTTTGGTTACTAGTTACCAGTTTCTGGAAATTGGTTACCAGAAACTAGTTACTATTTTAAACAATAGTATTTTTCTAAATAGTTTTAAAAAAATTATATTTATCTAATAAAAACCGTACCGCACCTTAAAAAAACTTAAACCACCGTATTTTTCTAATTTTTTTCAAAATTACCGTATAATGTCAAATTTCTCCATTTTGAAATCCAATCAAATCGGGCCCAAAACAAATATTTGATCAATATACATATAATGTGTTTAAGAAACGACCATATTTTTTAACTGTTCTATATTGAAGACTATTTTTTTTAATTATTTTAACTAAAAAATGCCAACTTTTTAAATATAAAATGACATAGTTTTTGCCCAATTGAAGTGCTTGTCAATGTAAATAGCCTCGCACAGTAGCGTATGAGAGCATACATAGAGTATAAATATGTTATTTGATTTATTTTGCTGACTAATTTGATTGGATTTTATATTCCAAATATTTAATTTGATATAACTAAAAGATCAAGTTTTTTTTTTCTAAAATCAAACAAACATAAGGTTTTTCTTGATATAATCAAAAATCCAATATTTTTTCCGTTAAAATTAAAAAATCCAGGGTCTTTTTTGATAATAACCCAATTACAAATTTACGTTTTCCTTCTTTTTTAATATAAATTATATTTTATATATCACTGATCACTAGGAAACGTGACTTTACTCCTTTTTTTTATATAAATTAAATGCGCACACCTATTATATGTAATATCTATAATAATCTAATAGACGTAATTAATTTCCAATATGTACATTATTTATATAAACTACATATACATATATTTATATAAAAATATATAATATACAAGTCATGGCACTTAGCTATTTCATTTCCGCAATTCTTTTTTTTTCCTATTAATTTTTATAATATATATCTATATATGCATATACTAAAATATTATTATATAAATGTATGCGTTAACACATTTATAACATTAATAATTTTCTAATGTAAATAACAATATGAACTCACATCTATGTATATAATATATATAGTTGCCAATCCAATAGATATTTTTTTTACTTACTATTTCTTTTTTTAGCTGTTAGATCATTATCTAATGACTATTATAATTTAGATAGTTGAAAAAAATAAAAATTTATTGCTTAATACTTTTCTCTCTCCACTTTTTATCATGAAAAGACGTGTGCAATCTATTTTAATTTGGCAAAACAATACATATAAATAGGTTAAAAAAAATACCTACTCGATTGGTGCACTATATATATATATATGAGAATAATATTAGGTGTTATGTGGTTTTTGACCACCACAAAGAGTTTACCTACCTAATCTCCATAAATGACAACTAACTCATGAAGAAGAGATAATTACCCATTACTGTGTAGTCACCCAATCTTAATATTATATTATATTTTATTATGTAATTTCTTATTCATAAAATTGGAAAATTAGAGTTACTCTCATCTATATAAAGGGGGTTCATTCTCATTATTCTACACACAACATTACACTTAGAATCATTCACAAAATCATAGCTATAGCTCTCACTTTGAGACTTAAAGCTCTCTTATAATCTCTCTCATATAGTAGAAAAACTATCGTGGATGTAAGCTCATCTTTTTGGGGATTAAACCACGCTAATTCCTTATATTCTTTACTTTTTACTGCAATTTTACTATTATTCTTAGTTGAATTCTAACTTTGGGATTCGTTCCATCCACAACATAATTTACCTACATCGAGTTAAATGGTCATCACAAAAACACTGTCAACAATTGGCGCTAGAAAGAGGGCCCCATATTGATATTTATGTCACAAGGCAATCAACGAAATCGCTTATACAAGCAGATGAAAGTTAATCGCCATCAACAACTCTCTTTGATACACTTGTTATCAGCAACAATAAGACTAGAACAATTACAAGTAAGGGCAACCAAATTTCATGATCTGGCAAAGGTTGCAACTGAGTAACTAATAAATGTATTTTATATTTATCTTTTCAGTCTCTCTAAGCTTAAATATTGTTCGTCTTTGAGTCCATTTGATATGATTTGCGGAGATTTTATTCCAACTTCAGGTGTGGAGCTATTGAGCCAAGAAGATTATGAATTGAAGCTCATAGGAGGCCATTTGTTGATGAATTGGCGCCACATCGCAGTAGGGGAACAAGCCACGGCTCCAAAATGGCAAAGAACTAGGGATTTGGCACTACAGTGCCAACCCGAGCTTCTACTAATTGTCATTTTGGCTCTGCAGTGCCAAATACTGGGTTTTCTACTGTTTTTTCCATGTGATGCGCAATTCGAGGCGACCTTTGGCTCCTTCAAATAGCACTTTCTCACACATTTGAGAAAGAGAACGAAACCATAGTAGCCAGAACTCTATTGAAGACCAATTTCCAATGAAAAAACATCAAGATTCAAGAGGATTTGATAGTCAAAGTTGAAGATTGAACACCAAAAGAGTTTTACTCCATTTTTCTTCTCTTTATTCTTAATTTTCTGCTATTTCATGATTTTGAACCCTTATATTCTATTTTGTGGATTGTTTAATGTGATTATGAGCTAAATTCTATTTCCTAGTGTTACATTTGAACCTCTAATTTAATTTATTTGCTTTATTTTTCTCTTTTATTAATGAAATCCATTGTTTGAGTCGTTTGTCTTATCTTGAACTTATTGCTTCCATTTGATTGGCCACTAAACGGTATGTTGAGTGAAATTTCTATGAACTTGGAAAAGGGAGTAGAGATTTAGACTTAGATAAAACAACATGGGATCACCTAGTTTGGGGTAAGTTCACATAGGATAGGAATATACCTATGTAACCTATGCAATCACGTGTTAGAGTCTAATTCTAATTCTCCTAGCAAATTTATATTAGGAGTAATATGTTATCTTATCTAGGAAGGTCTAATATGCACTTGAGAAAGGCATATTAGTAATATTAGTACTCTGGGTTGACAACTCCGTTGGACTAATTAATTTAAGAGGAATATTTAGGCAAATAGAGAGTTTAGAGGGGATTTTGTAATCCTAGGTCTATTTACATTGATTTCAATTAAACAAATTGGTTGTTGAGTTTTACTAGTTGCATTCACTTTTATTGTTAGTTTGTTTAGTCTCTTATTCTTTAATTTTTAGTCTTCATGGTTATTTTCATATTATTTATTTGGATAAATAGTAAATTGTTCTCGGTTAGTATTTGGCAATTTAAATTACAAATCTCTGTGGCCCGTATCCTTGCGGTTAGCCTTCTAATTGGAAAATTAGGCAAACAAGTTTTTAGCGCTGTTACCGGGAATCTATGATTTATATTTTGTTAATACTGGTATCAAGCAATTTACATTTAATTCAAACTTTTTTTGTATTTGTGGTGGATCTTAGGTGCATAATTTCAGTGTATAAGATGTACGATAAGTGCTGAGTGTGTGTGATTTGATCCTGAAATTGAGCGCACTTTGAGGGACTAAGATAATAATAGACCGTTGAGGGGCTTTACCGTTCCCGTAGTTGATGGAGTCGGGTCTAACATTTGGAGACAGGCTATCAATACTAACAATTTTGAGTTAAAGCCGACGATTATTCAAATGGTGCAAGAGATGTATCAATTTGGTGGCTTACCCAGTGATGATCCAAACCAACACATCATGAATTTTCTAGAGATATGTGACACCTTCAAGTATAACGAGATTAGTGAAAGTGCTATTCGCTTGAGGTTGTTTCCATTTTCTTTAAGAGACAAAGCTAAGGGCTGGTTGAATGCCTTACCGGTGAGATCTATTACTACTTGGGAAGATTTAGCACAAAAATTATTTTCTAAGTTCTTCCCTCTGGCGAAGACGGCTAAATTAAGGAATGATATCACCTCCTTTGTTCAGTATGATAATGAGTCTTTGTATGAGGCTTGGGAATATTACAAGGAGTTGATGAGAAAGTGTCCATACCATGAGATTCCCAAATGAGTACTTGTTCAAACTTTTTACAATGGCTTGATAGGCCATTTGAGGACTATTGTTGATGCTACAACTAGCAAGGCTTCGATGGGAAAGTCATCGGATGAGGCCTATGATTTATTGGAGGAAACAGTGGTGAATAATTATCAATAGCCTTCGGAGCATGTCAATCTGAAGAGCGCCACTAGTATCAATGAGTTGGAGGCTATTTTATCTTTGATGGCTCAAGTTAGTGTATTGACCAAAAATATGGAGACCGTGATGAAGAAGCTTGATTCTATAGCTATTCATGGGGTGCAAGCTATGCACAGTTCAGTTGGGCCATGTTAGCAGTGTGGTGACAACCATTTGAGCAATCAGTGTCTTATAAGTATAGAGTCAGCACAATTTGTTGGGAATTTTAATAGGCAACATCAGAATAATCTATTCTCCAACTCTTACAATCTTGGTTGGAGGAATCACCCTAACTTTTCATGGAATAATCAGAGTCAAACATGGTCAGAGTTTGATGGAAAACCAAGGCGTCCTCTAGGGATCCCTTCTAAAGGGCAATCTACACAAGAGAAGAAATCGTCATTAGAAGAAGTACTTATGCAGTATATAGTGAAGAATAAGGCTTTTTTTCAAAATCAAGCGACATCCATGAGATCTTTGGAGACACAAATAGGCCAATTGACTAATGTTATGACCAACCTACCACAAGGGACTAGTAACACCGAGATGAATCCTAGGAAGGATGGTATGGGGCAATGCAAGGCGGTTACCTTGAGGAGTGAGAAAGAAGTTCAGGATGCTATTAAGTTTCCATCGAAGTACTAGAAAAGTAGATTGAAGGAGAGAAGCAACCCGAAGAAGTGATTGTTGGGAGTTCATCATTACCGATGCCTTCCCCTTATAATCCACTGCGGCCATTCCCTCAGCGTTTGCAAAAGAAAAGGCTTGGCCATTATCAAAGTTCTTAGAGGTGTTTAAAAAATTGCACATCTAGATTCCCTTTGCCGAGGCACTTGAGCAAATGCCTAGTTATGTGAAGGTTATGAAGGAGATCCTTTCTAAGAGGAGATGGTTGGGGAAATTTGAGACGGTCACATTGACGGAGGAATGTAGTGCAATTTTGTTGAACACACAACCTCTAAAATTGAGAGATTCAGGGAGTTTCAACATCCCTTATATTATTGGTAAACACTTTAGTGGTCGTGCTTTGTGTGATTTGGGGGCAAACATTAACTAGATGCCACTTTCTATCTACAAAAGACTTGGATTGGGGGAGTGTAGACCAACCACTGTAACTTTGTAACTAGCGAATAGATCATTGACATATGCTCGAGGTATTGTTAAAGATGTTCTTATGAAAGTGGATAAGTTCATTTTACTCTCCGACTTCATTGTGCTTGATATGGAGGAGGATAGAGAGATTCCACTAATCTTGGGAAGACCATTCTTGGACACCAAGAGGACTTTGATAGATGTTCAAAAGGGTAAATACCATAAGAGTTAAAGACCAAGAAGTTACATTCAATGTGTTCAAGGCAATGAAGCTTAATGATGAGTCAGAGGATTGCTATAGAGTTGATGTTATTGTTTGTTTGGTGATGGAGACCTTTGAGAATAATTCTGTGAAAGATCCTCTTGAAGATTTGGTGATCAATGGCAGCGATGTAGTGAATAGAGAAGCAAAGGAATGTCTGCATGCCTTGAATGCCTCCCCCGTTGTGAAAGAGTAAGGATCCAATTTGAAACCTTGAATAGACTATTGAAGACCGAACCAATTATCAAGCCTTCGATTGAGAAGCCACCAATCTCGGAGTTGAAGCCATTGCCTAGCCACTTCAAATACATATTTTTGGGGGAGAACTCTACTCTTTCCATCATTATCTCTTCTGCTTTAGACGATGTGCAAGAAGAGAAGCTATTGAGAGTATTGAGGGAACATAAGAAGGTGTTGGGGTGGACTATTGCAGATATCAAGGGCATTAGGCCATCGATTTGTATGCATAAAATCTTGATAGAGGATGATCACAAGACCTCAATTGAGCATCATAGGCTGCTAAATCCTATTATGAAGGATGTGGTGAAGAAAGAAATTATCAAGTGGTTGGATGCTGATATTATTTACCCTATTTCAGATAGCAGGTTGGTTAGCTAGGTGCAATGTGTTCTAAAAAGGAGGGGAATGACCGTAGTGGCTAATGAGAACAATGAATTGATTCCAACAAGAATGGTAATTGGTTGGAAGGTGCACATGGACTATAGGAAGCTTTACAAGACGACTTGTAAGGATCAATTTCCTTTGCTTTTTGTTGATCAATTGCTGGATAGATTAGCCGGTCATGAGTTCTATTGCTTTGTAGATAGATACAGTAGTTATAATCAGAATGCTATTTCTCTAGAGGGTCAAGAGTTGACTACATTCACTTATCCTTACGGTATATTCGCATTCAGAAGAATGCCCATTAGGTTGTGTGACACTCTGGCAATCTTTCAAAGAGGTATGATGGCAATTTTCACTGAAATAGTAGAGTAGTTTCTGGAGGTATTCATAGATGACTTCTCAGTTTTTGGTGATTCTTTTGATTTATGTCTTTCTAATTTGTCTTTCATACTTAAATGGTGTGAAGACACTAATTTGGTTTTGAATTGGGAGAAGTTTCATTTCATGGTCCAAGAGGGAGTTATTCTTGGGCATCGAATTTCTAGTAAAGGCATTGAGATTGACAAGGCAAAGGTAGAGACCATTGAGAAGCTTCCTCCTCGAACCAGTGTGAAGAGAATTCGTAGTTTTTCTCGGCACGCTGGATTTTACTGAAGGTTCATCAAGGATTTTTCTCCAATTGCCAAGCCATTGTGCACACTTTTATAGAACGATGAGATATTCAACTTTGATGATTCTTGTTTGGTGGCTTTTGAGACTTTGAAGAGAAAACTTGTGATTGCAGCTGTGATTGTGGCTCCGGATTGGTCAATGCCATTCAAGTTGATGTGTGATAGTAGCGATTATGCGGTGGGAGCCATCTTAGGGCAAAGGAAGGATAGGGTGTTTCATACCATTTATTACGCAAGCAAAACCCTCAATGATGTCCAATTGAATTACACTACAACTAAGGAGTTGCTTGTAGTGGTGTTCGCCTATGATAAGTTTTGATTCTGCTTGATTGGCACCAAGTTGATAATGTGTACAGATCATTCGGCAATCAGGTATCTCATTACCAAAAAAGATGCGAAACCTCGGTTGAAGGATAGGAAAGGAAAGGAGAATCAAGTAACCGACCATCTCTCTAGGTTGGAGGGAGAGAAAAATTAACATAATGCATTATTGATTAGTAGGACCTTTCCCGATGAGTAGTTGTTTAGCGTAGAAGACAATGTTCTATGGTATGCTGATTATGTGAACTATCTTATGTCTAGACAAATGCCGGATGATTTTAGGCACCACCAAAGGAAGAAGTTCCTTCATGATGTGAGATTTTACTTTGGAGATGAGCGATTCTTGTTTAGACAGTGTGCAAATCATGTTATTGGGCGGTGCATTTCAAAGAAAGAAATTGAAGACATACTCCATCATTGTCATTCTCCAAAATGGCATTATGGTGGAGAGAGAACCACCGCCGAGGTTCTATAATCGGGATTCTATTGGCTATCATTGTTCAAGGATGCTCACTATTTCGCCTCAAAGTGTGATCAGTGTCAATGTACAGGAAATATTTCAAAAAGGCATGAGATGCCCCTTAACAACATATTGGAGATGGAAATTTTTTATGTTTGGGGATACACTTCATGGGCCATTCATTCCATCTTTTGGGAGTCTCTACATTCTTGTTGCAGTTGATTAAGTGTCGAAGTAGATTGAAGCTGTGGCATTATCTACCAATGGCTCTAAAGTGGTGCTTAACTTTCTAAAAAAGAACATTTTCAAAAGATATGGCATACCAAGGGCAATTATTAGTGATAAAAGAACTTATTTTTGCAAGAAGTATTTCGAGGCTCTACTAGCTAGGTATGGAGTCACTCATAAGGTAGCGACAACTTATCATATTCACATAAACATTCTCCAGATTCACATACAAATCAAAAATCAAGGTATTGTGCTCAATATAGACTTTCACAATCAAAATGGAACTAACACAAGAATTATCCATAAGACCAAGCCAATATCCATATTTTTTAAAAAGTTATGTACCAATTCACCCAAGGTTCTTATCATTGGAACTAGGTAATTACCAAAGAAAGCAGAAAATACCTCTACTTATTCAAACACATAATCATACAACAAGAAAAATAAACACACAACAACAAACGCTAAGATGTAGCTGTCACTATGTCTGGAATGTCTATTGGGGAAGTGGGCTACCTCTTTGTTTAGTGAAAGCTATTGCCCTAGTCTACTGAGTGAGAATTTTTGAAAAAAAAAGAGTTTGAATAGTAGCCAGGAAAAATATGAAATGAAAAGAAAAGAAAAGAAATAAGAAAAAAACATGGAGACTATGATTCTCTGACAGGTTTGAATCTGAGATTATTTTAAATTGGATCATATGCTTATGCCATTACTCAGATTCTTTGATAATTTTCATAGAGGTTCAGTGGTCATACATGCATTCATTAGTTTTCATTATCTCAATTACAAAAGTTTTTTTGCTGACTATCATCTAATGATCATTAACATTCACAAATGGGTCTCTGAAAATGATTTGATCATCTGCTTTTAATCTCTTTAGTCATTTTATATTGTCAGGTCTTGCATTTGTCTAGTTTATATTATATTTTTTAGTAATACTTTCTTTCCATCGCATTCTTTGTTTGGTCTCTTTGGTTTCCATTCTGTCTTATTATCTAGCATTTTATTTTTTGTTTTTATTTTTTTTGTCTCTACATGTTCAAATCTGCTACATTTGAGGGCAATGGACATGTAAATTCACTGATTTTGTCTTTCTCTATTTCCCAAATTGATTGAGTTTTAAGGAACCTCAATCCATTCCTGTTTCGTCTCTGTGTTTGAAGAGGTTACGCAATCCCTGCGTTTTCTATCTCTAGTTTGTATTCATATTTCTTGGGTGGGAAAGATGAGTCAGTGAATCTTGATTGAGTTCTGTTTTTACTCTTACCTGGAATCTATTGAAGAATGAGGGTTTGATCATTTTTACAATTCCTCCATTTGTTGTATTAAATTGATTGGTTTTTGTTTAAAGTTTGGGATTTGTGGAGAGAGTTACAGTTCAGAGGAATTTTTTTTTCAAATTAAAATTTTCTACTCGAGTTCTGTTCTTCTTTTTGCTATTTTAGTTCTTATATTTGCTAATATAATATGCATTTGGGTAATATTTGTACTTGTATTTGAAGGAACATATAGTTTACCCGATTATTTTGATAACAATACTAAAAATAGTTTGCTAGGAAAGAGAAACAACTATTGTCTATTAGTCTAAGAATTTTATTTTATTTTTTCTGTTTTTGTGGAATTTCAGTGGTTAAAACTTGCTCCACTTAAAATAATTGAATAGCTAGTTATGGATTACATATCTGCAATCTTGTGTTATTGAAATATGTGTTTGAAGATCAGCCGCCCTGAGGCAAAACCTAGAGGAAAAAAAAAAAAAATTGCCTGCTTGAAAAATTTTGTACTTTCAACTATTTTTGTAGAATTTTTAGTGTTTAAAACTTGCACCACTTAAAATAAATAACTAGTCATGGGTTACATAACTGTATGTTTTCTTTTGAGAAAATATATTCAAAGTCGTTTCTTATTTTCCCTCAAATTATACTTCATATAAGTCCCTTAACAATTCAAGTTGATTAGATGATATTTTACTGATAACTTTTTTGTACTATGATGTCTTCGGTCTTATAATTGGTGGTAAAGATTAAATTCTGTGGTAGTTTTGTCGGTTAAAATTTTGCAAGTAAATGTTCGAAAGACTAATTCAAACAGTAAAATGAAAAAGAACATTCTTGTTTATTATGTCTTACATACGTAGGGTGTTCTTTATTAAATTCAAGGTGTGTGCTAGTAAATTATTATAATAAAAGAGTATTGAACATTAGGAACTCAAAATATAAATGATTTAATTATCCTGGAAAGCGATGCCAACACTTTTCGTTTTACATGCATTAGCTTCCTAGGCGTCTGTTGCTTTTGTTATTGACTACCACTACAAGAAAAACTGGATTTTATAGCAGTCAAAGAATGCTATGAAAAAGAATGCTATGAAAATCCTTTCATAGCATTTAAGTGCATGCTATAACAGTTCCTGCTGTTAAAAGTTCTCCCTTTTTATATTGTTTTTGGGATGTTACCCCATATGCTTTAGAAAGCCCTTCTAAGAGCATTTTCTAACAGTTATAAAAACTCTATTATAGCTTTCTTTGAATGCTATCAAAACGATTTTGTAGCTTTCTTTGCTTGCTGTAGAAATGCTATTAGAACATTTTCTACCTGCTATTAGTTTTCTTTAATAGCAGTTTTCAATTGTTGTTATTTTTATTTAATAGAAGTATATAATTCTTTGGATCTTGAATGCTTTTCTGAAAATAATTTCTAGTCTCGTATAAAGAATTCTCTAAATGAAAGCATTATCATTAGCAATGTCATGTACCTTTATAATATTCCAAAGGGGATTACATATAAATTTTGTACACTATCTCAAGTGTTACATAATATTCTCTCCAACACAAAAAGCAATGGAATTCAAAACACAAGCATAAAAAAGTAACACAAAGTGAGAAATACAATCTTCAAAAAAATTACAATTAAAAAGATATGCATATAAAATGGAGCACAAAAAAAATGTTCAGAAAGAGAAAATTACTACAAGAGCTCCATAAGAAGCAATGACTCCAATACAAGAACCCCATGAATGACACGAATAAAGCCCTGGCTAGATTTGAAAATAAAATCAGAATCAATTCCCAGCTATACATAACGACAGTTTAGAAGCAATTTTGCATCATCGATCAGAACAAATTGGTCATATACTCCTGACCCTCACCACGGAAGAATAAATACATGCCCTTATGACAGGTCATCTTAAAATTTCACTAAAGGGCTTAATATAACAGAGCATATAATTTATTCGTTTCTTTTTTAGAGAAAATTTCTTAAGTAAAAGTGAATAAATGCATCAGGAGAAATACTAAGCTTCTATGCATCAGCAAAAGTTTGTTTAGTCGTAAAGTACTTAAATTATCTATAATTAATACCCAAATAAAACAAAATGCGATAACAGTGAAATGCAAGATAAGAACTTTGGAATATAAGACAATGTTGTTAATTAAGTAGCCCAATGGTTTCAGATCAGAAATGGTAAGAAAGTAGGAATAACCCCAGGTGCAAATCATAAATCCTCTTACAAAGATTACATTGTTTGCAAGGGACACTAACTTCCTAGAAATTAATAGACGTGTGAATACTAAAATCCCATAAATTAATTCTAGTATGGAAGAATTTGAGAGAACAAAAGTATCTCAAATAGTGTCATACAGATCAAAATCCATGATAATTCAATTGAAAGGAACTGAAAGCCTCCAGTATTTATGCACAATCAAAACCCAATAATACAAAATAATAGCTATCACATATTTGTGGTCTGAAAATTCTTCAAGATTAATACGGGTGATGGAACATGAATTGCTAATTTACACACCTTCATACATGGGCAAGGGCTGCAAGTACTAATGCTCCATCTGAATTTGAACCCAAAAAAGATTGGTGAGTGTACAACCCAAAAGAGAAGGACTAAGAAGCATACCAACAGAAAAAGGGCAGTAGAGATGATAAGATTTCTTAGATTTCTATTGAGACTTGGCTACTAGACGCTCATCCCATTGTGCATCCAATCTCAATCTGTATAATAAATTTTAAAATTATACATTAACAATCACCTGACCTTAAAATAAACAAATAAAAATAAAAGAAGTCACTTTTTAGCATTCATAACTATCAGCATCTTCCCAATCCTGCCAATCACAAAATCTAAGAAGTATTTAAATAGAGTATTTTAATAATCCCACCAAACATTTTGAGCAAAACGAATTTAGTAAACAACAATAAAATTTAAAATATGAGTGGAAGAAACTGGATAAAAAAGAATTAGGAAACCAACAATCTCAATAAATCCCCAGCTTCGTTCTTTTTTTCTCTTTTAGGACGTTCATCAAACGTCATATATGCAAGCTTTCCACATCAACAACAAAATATCCAAAACACTTAAGAAACAACGCATATAAATTCTAGCCTAGTACCTTGTTTATTATGATTGAAATATTATATCTCCATTGATAATTATAAACATTAAAAAAAAAATCTAAGTCGTCCAAACTAAAATCAAGTACAAATCCAACCAAATCGTCATAATAAGTAGTGGCTTTTTGTAGTGAATCCCAAAAACTAATTTAGAACATTATATTGACTAGGGGGGAAAAAAGGAAGAAATTTTGATTGCTTTTTAATTTAAGAAGCATTCAATTCAACCACACATTTGAGCCCAACAATAATTTTTCAGAAAAAAAAAAAAAAGAATTTTAATTTTCAATTTCAACTAGAGGAATGAGATTAGTGGAGGCAAAACCTCCTCTTCTTGTTCATAAGTTTCATTTTCTCCATCAGATTCAATTTTGCTGTAGGAAGCCATAAGTAAACAATCTGAGAAAGTAGAAAGTACTTGAAAATCTATATATTTTTTGAATTATGCATAGCCATAGTTCTTCTGGTTTTTAAATCTGTTTAATTGATGAACACTGGGATCGAAATCTGTTTGTGCGGCAAGAAAAAGAGAAAAAAAAAAAAAAAAAAACAGAATCGCAGAAATTGTGCTACGTTTACAGAGAGGTGATTTGAGAAATGATATTATGAAATTTGTATTTTGCTCCACTAAGGTTATTTTTTTAAAAAAAAAATGTGTAAAGACCCGAATGAACCATTCTACTATGGCAAATATCAACCTAATTAAATACTTACATTCGTTCCTTTTCTTGCAAATCGTCTCGCCCTGACTGTAATGGAAAGCCACCCCTGTTCGCAAGCTTTTGAATTCGCTACAACAGCCGACAATGTAGCAACAAGATTCGACAAACCATCACAGCTGCGAGACACACAAGAAATACTAGCAAATTTTTCCTTGAAACAATCAGTGATAAAGAAAAATCAGAAATCATGGAACCTCAAAATCCAACCATTTGTGGGGAAGATGATCCGATCTGAGCGTTCACCCAAGCTGGGTCGGGCTTCACGAGTAGAGGGTCGCGTCTGGCCTTGCGAGCACCAGGTTCCTCAACACCTGGCCTCGTGTGAGTTGGTGTTAGGAATATGTCCTAAAGTTTATTTACTGAACTAAATATTTAAAAATACATTTTTATTAAAGATTTTTTGCATATATGAATAATATTGTTGATATAATTATTCATTATCATAAATATTTTTTAGATTATTTATGTAATCATTATTATTCAGTATATAAAATATTTATACGTGAGGATTGAATAAATGATAATAATCTAAAGGGGATGGCTACGGTAGGGGCGTCCCTACGTAGGGTCATGCCTTAATTATCGTTGGATGGGAATCTGTGAAGAATAACGGGAATCTGTAGAGAATCTATTTATATACAGATTCCCATCCAACGGTGAATAGACAGGGCCCTACGTAGGGGCACCCCTACTGTAGACGCGCCCTAATCTAAAATGGTCCGTAATGATTAATTATAGTTACGAACTATAATTAAGTTAACATTATTAGTACGGTCTGTCAACATTAAGAATTGAATAATCTTATCCGGATTATTTAATGTGGAGACATTAAAGGATGGAAGTACTTTGTTTAATACGATTATATAGGACCGGACTAGAAGAATTTCGAAATCACTAATAAATTCTGACATAAATAGATTCTGACATAAATAGAGAGTTCAAAATTCATCACTAAGATAATCATATATAGAATAGTCTTAATCTTGAGTTATTAATAAACTCCTATTTGTGACACTGTGTTTTTTAATTTACTCGGTAAAAGTTTGCTTGTATCAAATTCAACCCCTGTATTTTGAAAACACAATGAAACAAATGGCTGGGAATATTGGTATACAGATATGGAATCCATTCCTTTTTTTTTTGAAAATTAAAAATAGTTCTCTTGAATAATTGATTCAAGACTTGAACAATAGAGTGCTCAAATTTGTGAGATAGTCACAAATTAATTATTCATTAGATAATCAAATGGAATTTAAGGACTAAGATGTAATTAGAAAGGTAACAGAACTACTTAGCTCTAATTATGAACTATTTATGGAGGATTAATCTATATGTAATGATTAAATTAATGGACGATTCAACGCTTTTATTTGAAAAAATTATACTATAACTTCAAGAGTGCAATTTCAGGTTTATAATGGAATAACACTGGAATTAATAATTTTGATTTATTGATTTGAGAGTTAAATTGATGATCAAATTTATTGGGGCTTGAATTATAGGTCCATAGGTCCCTTCTCCATTATCTTTTTAATATAAGTTATGTAAGATTAATAATTGAAATAATTTATAATTGTTATAAATTAATATAGCACAATGGTAAATATTATGACATAACATAATAGTTAAGTTATGTAATGATGGTTAGAATGTAATTTACATACAAAAAGTTAAATTGCCCATGACTATCAATTAATTAATTAATTATGAATTAATTCATTTATTTTAGTTAATTAAAAATTACCTATTATATCATATATAGATATGTATATTAGTGCCAAATCCATTTATATGTCTATAAGTGGATTTTGTAGTGTCTATCAATTAATAGGTAAGTGCTTAGCTTATTTAAAGCTTAAATAAATTAATAAATAATTAAATATGATTTAATTATTTTCGTGGGCAATTTAATATATGAGTGGGAGCCATAAAACTAGGTATTCCCACTCATAAAACTACTACTACTTTCATATTATTGAAGTTGAAGGAGGAGCAGCGTAGAATTAGAGAATATAGTTGATCTCTTCTTCTACACCAAAAATCTAGAGAGCAAAAATAGTTTGTTCTTAAGAAAAGATACTACTATCAACTTATTCTAGAGAGAACAAAGTGAGATATAGAGAAATTAGTTCTCTAATTACTATTTTTCTTTACTTACATTTAGAAAGGAAAAAATAGTAAAAATAAATTGTGCTATTTCAATTATTCATCAAAGAAGTGCCTACACACTATATACTTGGTAGGGTGATTGGAGAAGAAGACTCTTGGTGTCAAAAGGAAAGCTAAAGTAAATAAGTCTTCAAGGGTAATTATATTCTTTTCCTTCTATTTATTTGTCAAAAATCAATATATAACTATGTTGATCCTAGAAAGATTTGAGAATTTTTTTAAAATCTCGGTGTTATAATGCTTCTGCTTATGTGAAATTATTTTTTCCAAAAACAACAATTGGTATCAAAATGGTTCATGGTTTATATTGATTTTTTTTTTTTGTAATCTTTAATTATGTGTATGTGGTTGAGTGGGCACTTAAAATTTTTTTTGGCTTTATATGTTGTTCATGTGATGTTTGAATGTGTTCTTGGGTCGTTAATTATATGGTTTCCTTGGATTTTATTTTGCTTTATCTTGATTAGATCAAAAAGTGTAAACCCAAATTTTTGGGTGTAGGTTTTGTTGTGTTTTTTTTTTTGTAATATAGAGGAATTTTCACCCGGACCCGATACGATGAGCCGATGATATACAACTATACGTGCCACTGCACTTGTATAAAATAAATGATATATGGTATATATATATATATGTATGTATCATGATATATATGAATATGGGTTTGGTTTAAATGGTTACAACAATATTTACCCATGGATGGTTACAATGGTTTAAGCCGTTAGATCTATATCCTACGGTGGTGATTAGTTTGGTGGTTGGCCAAAAATATTTAATGCTGACCAAAAAAATTTAATGCTATCATTACTTTTTTAAGTACCCATCCATGGTCACAAAAAAATTGTAACCATTGAGAAGTCTTCCATATGTATATATATGTATGTATATGATACATACATAGGCACAATTTCGTAAGCCCAGAAAGGCCTGGCATCACACCTAGGCCCAAGTCAAAAAAAAAAAAAAAAAGGGATGTTGCTATCAGATTAGCATAAGGACTGGGCTAATAACCTAGCCCATTGGGTAGTCCACTAAATAGTGGACCATACTATTTTCTTTAGTCAGGCTCACTTAGCCCTTTTGGTATTTTTAAAAATATTGGGCTAGTTTTGTGAAATTAATTGTACAAATGTCATTTTTTGCAAATTAGATTTGTAAAACACTATACGACAAGAAGACAAAAATTGTAATAATTAGTTATTTATTTTATTTTGGGTTGTAATTTAAATATCCAAGGAAACCTGGTCCAAGACACATTTATTTAATTAGTTGAATTATTTTATGGATGCTTATTATGTGATAATATCCATGCAAATATAACATGCCATATAGATTTAAGAAGTACCTACTCAACATGTTTTTATCAACATGACATGCATACATGCGCATCATATTTAATTATTACTAATAAGATTAGTTCTAATTTGATGCTGTTGCGTTAGTTATTAGATAACTTAATTTGATTAGTTTTCAATACCATAATCAAATTAAATAATGTGATTATTTCTAATTAGTTTAAAATTTGGTAAATTCACATTATATTTTAAGTTAGTAAATTAAATAGTTTAATTTATGGGTAGCTTGAAGTACGTAACAAATTTAGATTTTATTGAAAATCGGTAATTTATTCAATAGGTTTTGACCTTATAGATTTTTCTTAATTATTTTAAATAGTCTAAACTAATTACAAAAATCTTTTATAAAATGTTTTATAAGATAAAATACATAATGAGTGGGAGCGAGTGTTATGACAATATATTCTTTGGTCTCCACTATTAGTCCAACATCGTGAGTTTTAAACGGCACTTAGCAACACTTTGATTATGTTCCCTTACGGAAGGTGTCCATTTAAATCGATACCAAGGTTAGCTTCCTAGAGATAAGTTTAGTAAAGATGTATTTTAAAATTGACCTACCCTATGGCAGCAATTTTAAGTTAAGTCTTGAAAAATTGAAATAGTGGGTCACATTCATAAAGATGTAAGTTAAGTGTGTTAAATTATATCTTGACCAAATATAAACGGTTACTAATAAATAAAGATAATATGAGATATTTATGATTTTATTTATTAGCTGAGATAGTCTCAGTTTAATTTTTTAATAATATGACCTACCCTACGGCGGCATATTATAGATAAGTTTAGTACAACCGTGGCATTAATATAATTTTATGCAATAGTCATTTGTATCATGCATCATATTACAACATGCCAAATATGAATGATATGACATGCAAAATTCTGAAATGTATTTATTTATTTATTTCAGTAATCATGAGCAATCCCATTATCACGATCTTGGTAAATGA
The DNA here is from genome assembly GCA_002914845.1 of Trema orientale. Classification (NCBI taxonomy): domain Eukaryota; kingdom Viridiplantae; phylum Streptophyta; class Magnoliopsida; order Rosales; family Cannabaceae; genus Trema; species Trema orientale. Next base: position 71,966 of record JXTC01000656.1, read on the forward strand.
GAAATTAACCGGCGAGAATTTTATTAAATGGAAAAACAATATGAATATTGTCCTTATTTGTGAAAACCATATCCTAACTGAGCCTTGCCCTCCTATTCCTGCTGCCACGGCTGCTCGTAATGTACGAGATGTCTATGACCATTGGATTACAGCCAACGACAAAGCACGATGCTATTTACTAGTTGGAATGTCCGACATGCTTAGGTCAAAATATGAAAGCCTAGAGACTACAAATGAGATTATGGAGTCTCTACAAGGCATGTTTGGTTGTCCTTCTGAACAATCTCATCACGAGGCTGTCAAGGCAATTATGAATGCTAAAATGAAGGCAAACATCTCAGCCCGAGAACATGTTCTCAAGGTGATTAACTTCATCCATGAGGTTGAGGTTAATGGAGCAAGAATTGATGAGAGGACCCAAGTGGGGATGATTTTAGAAACTCTATCCCCGAAATTTCTACAATTCAAGAGCAACTATTTTATGAATCATCTGAATTATAACCTCACACAATTGCTCAATGAGCTTCAAACTTTTGAGTCCATTTCAAATAAAAAGGAGTCAGAAGTAAATGTTGCTGAAGTTGAACCTTCCTCATCTAAGAATAACAATAAGAGGAAGAGGAATAGTAGAAAAGGGAAACCTCAAGGGGCTAGAAAGGCCAACAACAAGAACAAAGCTAACAAGAAGAACAAAAGCTTAAAGAAGAAAGAGCCAAAGGGAAAGTGTTTCCACTGTGGCATTGATGGGCACTAGAAACGCAATTACACCAAGTATCTTGTCGAGCTAAAAGAAAAGAAAAAGAAAGGTGAATCTGATTTACTAGTCTTAGAAGCATGTTTAGTTGAGATTGATAAGTCAACCTGGATAATTGATTCAGGGGCAACTGATCATGTTTGTTCTTCTTTGCAGATACTTAATTCTTGGATAGAACTTGCTAATGGAGATCAGGTTCTGAGGGTTCGGAATGGGAACAAAGAGTATCAGAAAAGCAGTGGGAGCCGTTAGGCTCAACTTTAAAAATAAATATTTATTTTTGGATAATGTTTATTTTATTCCTGGATTTACTAGAAATTTGATTTCTGTTTCTAAGTTGTTTGAACAATCATTTGCACTTTCCTTTTGTAATCATAGGATTATTATATCCAAAAATAGTTTGGATATTTGTTCAATAATTTTGGAAGATGGGCTTTTCATGTTAAAGCCTACTGGGAACATACTGCTTAACTCTGAAATGTTCAAAGTAGAACAACTTAAACATAAAAAGCAAAAGATTTCGTATAAAGATAACACATATCTATGGCATCTAAGACTTGGTCACATAAACCTAAATAGGATAGAAAGACTAGTAAAGGATGGTCCTTTAAGAGAACTAACAGTTGGAACTCTACCAGTCTGTGAATCCTGTTTAGAAGGAAAAATGACCAAGAGATCTTTTTCTGAAAAAGGTCTAAGGTCAAAAGAACCTCTTGAGCTTATACATACAGATGTCTGTGGTCCACTAAATATACAAGTAAGAGGTGATTATGAATATTTTGTCACTTTTATAGATGATTTTTCTAGATATGGTTATATCTATTTAATGTCAAGAAAATCTGAAACTTTTGGAAAGTTCAAAGAATTTCTTATAGAAGCCGAAAAACAACTAGGTAAGTCTTTAAAGACATTTCGATCAGATCGAGATGGTGAGTACCTTGACACAGAATTCAAGGATCATTTAATTGAAAAGGGAATTGTGTCCCAACTCACCGCACCTAGAACTCTGCAACAAAATGGTGTAGCAGAAAGAAGAAATCGCACGTTGGTTGACATTTTTAGGTCAATGCTGAGTTACTCATCCTTACCATCATCGTTTTAGGGATATGCGCTACAAACTACAATGTATATTTTAAACATGGTTCCTTCCAAATCTGTGTCTAAAACACTTTTAGAGTTGTGGAATAGGCGAAAACCTAGTTTACGTCACATCCGCATGTAGAGGTGTCTAACACATGTAATGAAGGCAAAGATAGGAAAGCTGGAACCACGTTCAGAAGTGTGCATATTTGTTGGATATCCCAAAAGGACAAGAGGAGGTTTGTTTTTGTAACACCCCCTAGTTTAACCATATTGTCATACACGGCTAAACTAGGAAGTGTTATTCTTTCTTAAACCATATCTTTAGTTTTGATAAAAAGGTGGCCAATTTTGAACTTTCTAAAACCTTTAAACAAAAGTAACTGCATGGCATTGCTTGTTAAAATTGTCTTTATAAATGTACACTCAAAAGAGGTTTTCACCAGTCTATTTTGCCATCAGCAGTAGTATTTACATTACACTACAATATCACAAAACAAAAACATCGCCCACAGGTCAAGCTCGTCCATATCTGTATGATCATGGCGACAAAAGGCAGGCCAGGCAACTAGCTAGTCAATAGTAAAATGTACCTCCTCATCTGCATCACAAGACTAAAATGAGCTAAAGCTCAGTAAGTAAAAACTATGCATGCTTATATATGCTTTAAAATCTCAAAAAGTTTCCATTGTACCCTTTTCTTTCTTAAACATTTGAGTCTATGCATTTCGTTTAAAAACATTTACAGTTGGGTCCCTTAGCACACTGCTAGTCCCGTAAGTCGATAGGCCGTGACAACATTGGGCGGAAACTCTGGCCAAGAGTAAATATAAGGTGCGACCGTCGTGTGAGGTTTTTGAAAACTCCTTCCCTCATCAAAGGGGCATCCCACACCGCGCTAATATTGTCCCACTTCAACGAGACACATCATAAGATCCGCAAGTCCCGCTTCAACGGGAGAGTCTGCATCAACAGACTTACCTACCCAGCTCCGATAGACTAGCAATTGCACTTAAAACTTAACTTATAAAATTGATACAATGGTACTTACTTTCAAATACCTTGTAATAAAATTCTCAATTTGCATGCAAGACGTGCCATGCACATGCCATTTTATAACTTTCAAGAATAAGTAAGTTTCACATAATGACATCTTCCATGTAGTTCTTATGATACAGTTGTAAGTCTTTACTTACCTCGTATCCTGAATAGAAATTGATAGTGGAAAGGGTCAATATCCCCTAGAGATTGGTGTGCCAATCACCTGTCATGAAATTCTTTTATTCTAGATGCACATTTTTCTAAAATGAATGAACTAAGTTACTTGGACAAGACCGAAGTCACTACTTTCACCAAATTAGGAAACTTGATCATATAATAACTCGGAAGCATACAAATCACTTAAGGTACTTGGTAGTCAATAACTAGTATTGAAAAATTGTTTAAAAGTACTAAAATATAAATGCTAGTTCATTAGCATAAAACTGATCAAAAATGGCACATAATCTTGTAAAACTAGTCCAATTGCCTCTAAATGGTGTCATTTCATTTTTAAAATATTTGGACAGCACCTCCCCTATTTCTAGGACATTCCCATATGATTAAAATCATAGTTTTAAACCTGAAATAACAGTTAACAATCCAATTCCCACATATACACATCGAAGAGGATCACTTAGAACAATCTAAGTGCACTTGAACTCTTTTTCGGTTTAAACAAGTTTAAAATCACTTTTATACTTGTATCTCAACAGAACCAGCCACCAAATGAGTGTAATAAATAATAGGATTCATAGAATATACACTCCAAGTTTAGAAAATCAGATTAAAAATAGAAAAACATTATCTATCACATATGAAAATACTTAAATCTATAACTAGCACACTTTAGGGCTTTAGGTTTAAATTTAATTCTCCACTTAAATTTTATATTTCCAGCAATATGTAAGGATTCCTAGGACCATTATTCATCAAACAATAGCTTTGGTTTAAGAGTTGAAACAAAAAAAATTAATTATAAGTTCAAAATCCTACATAGTACTCACCTTGACTAGTTTGAGCTTTTTCTGAAGTTCTTGCCTTCTATCTCCACCAAACTGATTTCCAAGGCTTAGAATCTGATTCTAGGACTCAAGAGAACCTAGAAAAACCATTATTTAAGTGGGAACAAGTAGAGAATTGAAATTAAAGGACAAGACCTAGAAAGAAAAACTAGTCGAATTACCTTGACTAGTTTTGTTCTATCTTGCGTTTTAGAGCTCCAACTTGAGTTCTACCACTTGGAAACTCTTGGAGATGGTTAAGGGAAGTTGAGAGAAGTGTAAAAAGGTATTGGAGAAGCTCAGGTCGTGGCTGGAGAGAAAGAGAATGAAAATGACCAGATTTGGTCTAAAAGTGATACTTAATGACTAAGAAATGGCAATACTTAAACTCTAAGGGGTATTTTAGGTATTTTGCTCCTTACTTTCCATGTGTCAAGCTCTAAAACATCCTTAGCACACTCACCACGTTGCTGGTCAGTTCCATACACCCAAGTGTAGCCAAAGTTGGTGAAACCTAGCTTAGGAAGTGAAAACTAGTCATACTTTGACTTATGATCCTATATGGCCAATCTTATTGTAATTTGGTGGAACCTAGCCCCATAACCAATCATTAAACATAAAAATAAGTCAATTAGACTCTAATCAACAATTTAAATAAAGTATCAATGCCTAATTATTAGAGTGCACAAAATTAACCTTACGCGATTAAGCTGAATCTTAGCTAGCTTAGTGTAACTAATCACCAATTCAGTACAGTGACTGCCACCTCATGCTTACCTGGGGCGGACCAATAAAATGCTATAATCGAGTCCTAAACATTAAATTAAAGCTATTTGACGTGTTAAATGCACAGTGAATTTAACTCCGAAAAGCGTGAAATACATTTTATCGAAAAACTACTATTTGACCAACTTATCAACAAATATGTTTTTAATGCATGTGCACATAGTATTGCTTTAATAATTATATTCTTTGTTTTTTTCACACACCAAGCTCTCTCTCTGAGGGTACTGAGCCTTTACACTGCATCGGGACACTTCGACAAGCATTAGTGTAATAACATGTATGTAAATGCACATAACATAATAAATAAGCATGTTACTATGAAAGTGGTATTAATGAATTCTAGATGCCTAATATGTGATTAGAACGTGTTTATTATTGGCTTAGTATGCATGTGAGAATCTCGGGCATCACAGTTTTATAGTTCTCAAGATGAGAAAGCTTTTATATCGACAAATGCTTCTTTCCTTGAGCACGACTATATGACAAATTACAAACCTCGAAGTAAAATTATACTTGAAGAGCTGGTTAATGAGTCAATCACAAAAGAACCGACAACAGTTGTTGAAAGTCGACAACAGTTGTTGAAATTCAACAATAAGAAACCACTACTCAAGATCAGAAATCTTTGCCATCTTTACTACCTCGTCGTAGTGGGGGGAATAGGAGACTACCTTATCACTATAGACACGATGGAGAAGCACTAGTTGCTGTATCTGATGGTAGTCAAGATGATCTATTGATATGTAAGCATGCGATGGAGGATTCTGACAAAAAGAAATAGTAAGAGGCTATGAAACTCGAAATGGAGTCAATGTACTCCAATTCGGTCTAGGAATTTGTAGATCTCCCTGAGGATTTAAGACCCATAGGGTGCAAATGGATCTATAAGAAAAAAGGGGAGCTAATGGAAAAGTAGAGACTTACAAATTCACGCTTGTGGCAAAGGGTTATACCCAAAAAGAGGGAGTTGATTATGAAGAAACTTTCTCGCCAGTAGCCATGCTTAAGTCCATATGTATCCTCTTATCCATTGCTGCATATTATGATTATAAAATTTGGAAAATGGATGTCAAGAGAGCTTTTCTAAGTGGCTATCTTGAAGAAAGCATATACATGCAATAACCAGAAAGTTTCATAATTAAAGGCCAAGAGCAAAGGGTGTGTAAGCTGCAAAGGTCCATATATGGACTTAAGCAAGCTTCGAGGTCTTGGAACTTAAGGTTTGGTAAAGCGATTAAATCTTATGGTTTTAATCAAAACATGGATGAACCTTGTATTTACAAGTACATCAAAGAGAATATGGTGGTCTTCTTAGTTCTTTATGTTGATGATATTCTACTTATTGGGAATAATGTAGAATTATCATCTGATGTAAAGAAATGGCTAGCTAACCAATTCCAAATGAAAGATTTGGAAGAGGCAAGCTATGTACTTGGGATCCAAGTAATTAGACATCGCAAGAACAAGCTGTTAGCCCTGTCTCAAGCATCCTATATAGATAAGATTCTTATGAGATTTGGGATGCAAAACTCAAAGAAAGGCAATATGCCTTCACGTCATGGAGTTTATCTTTCCAAAAAGCAGTGTCCTCAAACAGTGCAAGAGGAGGAAAATATGAGATGAGTACCATATGCATCTGCAGTTAGCAGTCTTATGTATGCTATGTTGTATACGAGACCTGACACCTGTTATGTGGTAGGCATAGTTAGTTAGTATCAATCTAACCCAGGATTGAGTCATTGGGTCGCGGTTAAACATTTTCGCAAATATCTCAGAAGAATAAGAGATTATAAGTTAGTGTATTCTGGTAGGGATTTGATTCCTATTGGATATACTGACGCTGACTTCCAGTCAGATAAAGACAATAGAAAGTCAAGTCGATCTCACTATGCTGTGATAATAGTGCGGCAATAGCAAATACAAAAGAAGTGAGAAGTCACAAAAGAGCAAAGTATATAGACAGAAAATATCACTTGATAAGAGATATTGTGAATAGGGGTGACGTATCAGTAGTAAAGATAGATTCTCAAGAAAACATTGCTGACCCGTTTACCAAAACGTTACCTAAAAAAGTTTTTCGGCAACACATGGAAGGATTAGGACTGAAAATCATGCCTCATTTGCGTTGGGGCAGGTGAGAGATTGTTAGGAAATATGCCCTAAAGTTTATTTACTGAATTAAATATATAAATGTACATTTTTAATAAGGATTTTTTGCATATATGAATAATATTGTTGATATAATTATTCATTATCATAAATATTTTTTAGATTATTTATGTAACCATTATTCAGTATATAAAGTATTTATACGCGAGGATTGAATAAATGGATAATAATCTAAAATGGTCCGTAATGATTAATTATAGTTATGAACTATAATTAAGTTAATATTATTAGTACAGTTCGTCAACATTAAGAATGGAATAATCTTATCCAGATTATTTAGTGTGGAAAAATTAAAGGATGGAGGTCCTTTGTATAATACGATTATATAGGACCGGACCAGATGAATTTTGAAATCACTAATAAATTCTGTGACATAAATAGAGAGTTCAAAATTCATCACTAAGATGATCATATATAGAATAGTCTTAATCTTGAGTTATTAATAAACTCCTATTTGTGACATTGTGTTTTTTTAATTTAGTCAGTAAAAGTTTGGTTGTGTCAAATTCAACCCATATATTTTGAAAACACAATGAAACAAATGGCTGGGAATATTAGTATACAGATATGGAATCCATTCCTTTTCTTTTTGAAAATTAAAAATAGTTCTCTTGAATAATTGATTTAGGACTTGAACAATTGAGCGCTCAAATTTGTGAGATAGTCACAAATTAATTATTCATTAGATAATCAAATGGAATTCAAGGACTAAGATGTAATTAAAGAGGTAACAGAATTACCTAGCTCTAATTATGAACTACTTATGGAGGATTAATCTACATATAATGATTAAATCAATGGACGATTCAACGTTTTTATTTGAATAAATTATACTATAAATTCTAGAGTGCAATTTCAGGTTTATAGTAGAATAACACTGAAATTAATAATTTTGATTTATTAATTTAAGAGTAAAATTGATGATCAAATTTATTGGAGTTTGAATCATAGGTCCATAGGTCCCTTCTCCGCTATCTTTTTACTATAAGTTATGTAAGATTAATAATTGAATTAATTTATAATTGTTTTAAATTAATATAGCACAATAGTAAATGTTATGACATAACATAATAGTTAAGTTATGTAATTCTGGTTAGAATGTAATTTATGTACAAAAAGTTAAATTGCCCATGACTATCAATTAATTAATTAATTATGAATTAATTCATTTATTTTAGTTAATTAAAAATTACCTATTATATCATATATAGATATGTATGTTAGTACCAAATCCATTTATATGTCTTTAAGTGGATTTTGTAGTGTCTATCAATTAATAGGTAAGTACTTAGCTTATTTAAAGCTTAAATAAATTAATAAATAATTAAATATGATTTAATTATTTTAGTGGGCAATTTAATATATGAGTGGGAGCCAAAAAATCAGGCATTCCCACTCATAATACTACTACTACGTTCATATTATTGAAGTTGAAGAAAAAGTAGCATAGAATTAGAGAATATAGTTGATCTCTTCATCTACACTAAAAATCTATAGAGCAAAAATAGTTTGTTCTTAAGAAAAGATACTACTATCAACTTATTCTAGAGAGAACAAAGTGAGATATAGAGAAACTAGTTCTCTAATTACTATTTTTCTCTACTTACATCTAGAAAGGAAAAAATAGTAAAAATAAATTGTGCTATTTCAATTATTGATCAAGAAAGTACCCACACACTACATACTTGGTAAGGTGATTGGAGAAGAAGACTCTTGGTGTCAAAAGGAAAACTAAAGTAAATAAATCTTCAAGGGTAATTATATTCTTTTCCTTCTATTTATTTGTCAAAAATCAATATATAACCATGTTGATCCTAGAAAGATTTGAGAATTCTTTTAAAATCTCGGTGTTATAACGCTTCCGCTTATGTGAAATTGTTTTTTTCCAAAATCAACAGTTGAGACGTGCAATCTGAATATTCTTTGAGCTAGAGATGAGGGAGTTTAGGATTTTAGCTTTTAAGTCTTTGGGAGAAAGTTGGAGATTTGGAAATTTAGGATTTCAGCTTTTAAGTGTTTCGTATGGGTGTTAAAAATGTGGTGGGAATTTAGGATTTCGGCTTTTTAAGTGTTTGGTGTTTGGGAGGGAGATCGTTCAATGAATTTTGAAATTTTACGAATCTGAATTATATTCCCTCTCTTTTCAAATTTTGTTTTTTCCTCTAAAATTGTTTGACTATTCAATTCTAGTTCAGTGACACAAAAAAAAAGGTTATTAATTATTTTTTAATGTTATATTTTAAAAAAATGGCTAGGACTAAAATTATTAAAAGAAGAAAATGGTGACATTTTTTTTAGAATGCTATGCTCAAATGCAATGGTAGGCCAAATTTGTTGTAGTGTACTTTGATCAAATTAAGACTAGTGGGCATAGTCAAATGACAAGGAGACTTTCTCAATGCTCTTCTTCTAAGCTGCTATCGTAACAATAATTACTGTTAGAATTTTGTGTTATGGATTGTAAAATTTCTTAGCTTTAGCACAAGTGCTTGAGTTGTATAGTTTATAATGTATGATATTGTTATATACGCTTTTCTGATCCTTTTCTCAATTCTTAAAACATTTAATTAGGTTTCGTCTTTCTTCAGTGTAGATCAAGAATGTCTTGACTTTAAAGCCAAGAAACCCTAAAGTGATGTGATGGATATTTCTTTTCTGGTGTCTAAAGGAGGTGCACTTACTGACAAGATCAGTCCAGAGGGGTTCAAGTCTCAGTCTTGATAGACAAGAGAAAGTAATTTACTATCTTCTTATGATGTCATTAGAAGAAATTATAGAGAAAATACTCTTATTTTACTTACATTCACAACACGAAATACAACTAGATTTTATAGAGACTTCAAGAAAAGAAAACCCCTATAAACAGACAAAAAGCTAGTCCCTGAAAATAGGGATTCCAAGCCTAAAAATAGGAAAAACAAATAAAACACAATCCCTGAAACAAGGAACGTAAAACTGGTTGCTGGATACAAACCAGCCAAAACACCCATAAGACAAGAAGGAAAATAAATAAAAGAAATAAAAAAGGCAGGAATAAACAATTCTAAAATTCCACACTCCCCCTCAAGCTAGGAATAGATGCCAATCATTCCTTTGCAATACTGATTGCTATTAAATTGTCGCAAAACACCTTCACAAAGTTTGTAATCGTAATTCCGAGTTCCTTTAGTAACATTCTCAGCCACATCCCTTCATATATGCTCAAAGCTAGAGCACGATATTCAGCTTCTACACTACTTCTAGCTACCACAGATTGGATCTCCTGTCGGTAACGGACCCTGCCAAATCAGCATCAGAATATATTTCAATTTCTCTACTGCTTCCCTTTTTGAAAAGCAAGTCTTTCCCTGGGGTCATCTTTAAGTACTTGAGAATTCTATAAACTACTTGAAGGTGCTCCTCACTAGGGTTGTTCATAAATTGACTAACAACACTCACTGGGAATCTGATGTCAGGCCGTGTATAGGCTAGAAAGATGAGTTTACCTACCAGATGCTGGTATCTGCCCTTATCCATAGGGGCATAGTCATTCCTTAATCCAAGTTTGTAGTTAGACTCCATGGGAGTAGTAGCAGGTTTGCAGCCTAATATTCCGGTCTCCTTAAGTAAATCCAGGATATACTTGCGTTGAGAAATTGAAATGTCTTTCTTGCATCGTGCCACCTCCATCCCTAGGAAATATTTTAGGTTTCCTAGGTCTTTTACTTTAAATTCTTTTGCAAGTACCCTTTTCAGTCTGCTCATTTCTTCTAAGTGATCCCTAGTAAAAATGAAGTCATCTACATACACTATAAGAATAGTAATTTTTCTTTCTTGTCCATGTCTAGAGAATAAAGTACGATCCGCCTACCCCTGAGTGTAACCATGTTCTTTGACGACCTTTGTAATCCTTTCGAACCATGCCCTTGGAGACTATTTGAGACCGTAAAGTGATTTTCTCAGCCTACGTACTTTGTTAGAATTGCTTGGCATCTCAAATCCAGTGGGAATCTCCATATAAATCTCATCTTGCAAATGACCACTGAGAAATACATTTTTCACATCGAGTTGATAAAGAGGCCAATCACAATTTGCTACCAATGAGAGTAGAACCCTGATAGTATTTAGTTTTGCTACTGGGGCAAATGTCTTCTAGAAGCCCAGGTCATAGGTTTGTGTAGAACCTTTGGCTACCAACCTTGCCTTGTAATGATCAACTGTTCCATCTGGCTTGTATTTGACATTAAAGATCTACCTACATCCTACACGCAATTTTCTTTGAGGAATATCAGAGATTTCCCAAGTTCTTTTTTTTTCAATGCATTAATTTCCTCTCCAATTGCTGGCTTCCACTTTGGTCTTCTGAAGTCCTCATAGATATCATTAGGGGTATCTATAATAGTCATATTTGTAGTGAAAGACCATCATATAAGATAAACTGAGCAATAGAGTGTTGCGTGCAAGACCTTACGGCCTACCTCAAAGCAATGGGAATATCAAATTCATTATCAGTGCTATACAAAGGAGAAGACTCAAGAGTTGTATTACCTTGACTTTGTGGAGCCGAGTTGGATCCTTGGTTCTGTTTGAATAATGTATGAGGTTCTATCTCCACTTGAGATTTCTTCTTTTTTGAGGACACACGTAACTCTGAATTTTTAGGTCGTGTGTGGTGTTGGCCATGTGGAGGAGTTTTTGGAGCTGTTTCATGTCAGGTTCATTGCTTTCGGGTATGATGGCCAAATTATGTTCACTGGGGATAGTGTTTATCTTGGATGGTTGAGGTATTGAGATTTTAGGTGGTTGAGGTATTGAGATTTCTGGTTCTTGCCAAAATTCGCATTCTTGAACTTCTGGTTTCTCCGCCTAAATGTGAATTTTTGGAAAATATGATTCTATTTCAAAGAAAGTTATATCCGTGATAGTGTAAAATTTGCGAGTGATATTTGAATAACATTTGTAACCTTTTTGAGTGGGAGAATAACTAAGGAATATGCATTTAATAGCCTTAGGATCTAATTTGCTCCGATGTTATCATGTACAAACACAGTACAATCAAAGATTTTTGGAGATAGGGTGTTGATGATTCTAGTGTTGGGATAATATGAGAGTAGTGTAGCAAGGAGTTTTGAACTTAAGGACCAATGAGGGCTTTCAGTTTATTAGATAGGCTGCAGTTTTGAACTTAAGTAAATGCCTATTTTTCCTTTCTTTAGTTCCATTTTGTTGAGGAGTATCAAAACATGAACTTTGTTGGATTATACCATTGTTCTCAAAAAGTTCCCAAGTATGGTGTTAAAATACTCTCTACATTGTCTGATCTAAATACTCTGATTTTTATTTGAAACTGTGTGTATATCATGGCATGAAAATTTTGAAAAATGACTTTTGCTTCCAATTTTTCTTTTATAAGATAAACCCAATTTACCCTATTATGATCATCAATAAATAACATAAACCGTCTACTTTTTGAGATATTATTGACTCTAGAAGGTTCCCAGATGTCACTATGAATAATAGAAAATGGTTGAGATGGTTTATAAGTATGAATAGGGTAAGTGGATCTAGTATACTTGGACAATTGACAAATTTCATATTGCAAGAACTTAGGATTAATATCATCAAATAAATGCAGAAACATCGTTTTCAAGTACAAAAAATTAGGGTGACCTAATTTGTAGTGCGAAAGCAAAATTGTACTCTCTTTGTTAGAAGAAGAAAAAATAGGAAATGACACACTATAAACCCTGAGAAATTCCTAGACTGGAAAAATTAGTTTAATAACTATTTATTATTATGATCTTTTAATATTAGTGTATTTTCTTGAAGAATGAATTTATCAAGTTTATTTTCTTGTCTAAAATTTGATTATGTATATTTAATTTATTTAATCATAGAAATTGAGTAGTAATACACTAATGAATTTCGTGATATGTTGCTGTGAGATACACACAAGAAAGCCAACTTGAACTATGTGCCTAATTGGAAGTATAAATTATTTTACAACATATATAGCTATTGTTGTTAATATGAAGTAGGCTTAGTTAATTATGTTTACTATTAGGTCCTAAGTTGTTTGAGTTAAATAATCATTTATCTTGGCCCAATAGGTAATAGGAAAGTCCAAATTTGAAATTGTTAGTATTCTTATTTGTAATTATCATTGGATTTTAATCTTTTAACCTAGTATCATTTATTTTGACTTAATAGGTAATAAGAGAGTCTAAATTAAAGTAAATGTTTCTAGCCCAAATAATAAGTTAAATATTCACAAGTAATATATATATATATATAATCAATAAAAGAAGAATTAATGATGTAGCCATTAACATATTTTAATGATATGTATATACATTCATCAATTCACTTATAAGAATGGAAAATGATGTAAAAGACCATTAACATATTTTATCTATATTTTATCACCATTAAAATAAAAAAAGTTTATTTAATTACAATAGAAAATAACACAAAAATTAGGTAAGTTATATAATCATACATTAATTATTTGAATGGTATATCCATTATATAGATTAGATGGATATTAAATACAAATATGATAAGATAATGCATTAATCTTTGTAAGTGAATGAGCATAGTTAGGTTAATAAAATTAATTTAATTGCATGATGAAAAGATAATAAATAGAAAAAAAAAAGAAGTTAGGTAAATAGTGATAACTATTGTTTATAAATTCTAAACCAAAAGCTTTAGATTTATGTTAATTTCATATGGATTCATGTAAATTTTTAGAATGAATAGAATTATGTACTAGAATCTGAAATTCCTTAAGTGTGCATTACGCACCAAAATGCTACAATTTTAATGTGAAATATTATTTTAGGATTTATGGTGTGGATATTTTCAAATGCGTAAAATATATTTCATGTGACTAATGATAGCATATGTTGATATATAAAATGAATGTTAATACATGAATAATAAATAAAAAGGATAAAGAAAAGGCACGTGGTTGCATTCTAAGGATTTAAGGTAAGTACAATCTCTCCTATGACATGGATAGTTTTAAAAGTATGTTCTATTTTGAAAAAGAATATCTGAGATGATTAAATATGATATTTTGCCTATACAAGAGATGTTTGTTTGGCTGGTATATGTGCGTATGAAAATACATACCTCCTATGATATTAAGACGAGATAAATTTACTTTATAATATTGTTCATAAATTGATAAATATACTTTAATTAAAGGAAGTATCAAGAATATGAAATATAATTTTTGAATTTGAAATATGGTACAACCATTTATGTTGAAAAAGAGACTAAGTAAAAGATAAGAATATAAAGGTATCGTACCAATCTCCGCTAGGTGGGAATTCCTGAGGGAAGATAAGACCGACCTCCGCTCGGTGAGGATTCCCGAGGAAAATATGTTAAATTTATGACCGTTGGTGTTTTAGTAGAGTCGCTCCCCTGATTCCCAGTCGGTATGTATGTACTCGGTACGTACACCAGGGTCCATAAGAAAGATAAAAGATTTTATGAAAACATATGTGATAAAAGATTTCTTCATAAAATATAAGTTGAAAGATAACATAAAGACGCAAAATGGGACTTTCATAAAATATTGTTCATATGAAATGTTTTGTGAGTTTTAAATTGTACTTACTGAGCAAAAGCACACGTAGTGTAAATGTCTATGTTATAGATACCAAAGGTAAGAAACCTTTATTTTGAATAGTGGGTTGACTAAAACTGAGGCGGGGATGGATGCGAGGCATGGGCTCTCGGATACCACCATTATAATTAATTTTGCATACGTTTACTTCTCTTTAAACGTATGCAGAATTAATTATAATGGTGGTATCCCAGAGCCCGTCTAAGTTATATGTTTCTTTAAATTAATTACAAGATGATATATTTAAATATGGAATCTTAATTTTAAGTTTGATTGTGCCTCTAATATTAAGTAATCATTTTGCTATACACGATATGACAAATTTTATTTAAATATTTCTTTATAGAATATCAGATATTATTTTGAAATATATTTTCAATAATTAAAGATTTTTAAATAAATATTTTTTTTAGTATTTAATGTTTTGATTTGAATAAATATAATACTAAATGGGCTTTGTCAAAAATACCTACACCCGTCTAAGGAGAGCTTGGGATTTAAGAGGTCTGCTTATGACCCATCTCCTCACCTGGAAGCCTTTTTTAGTTATACATTATTTAAATACCACAAAAAAAAATATTTTTTTCTTAAATATTTTGTCTAAATTTCTTAATATGATATTTAGAATAAATGGTTAACTACCTTGAGAGGATTATATTAAAAAAAAAAATTGTCTTGAATTTTCCTAGTCCAAGTTTCTGGCTCCTAAAATAAAATAAGTTACGAACATACGTAAATGTCGATCTCAAAAATCGGGTTGTAATACACACCCCTTGCATTGTGAGCTTGTTTATCAAGATTTTGTAAATCCTCTAGAAGATAGAGTCCCATACATTCCTTAGCATTACTAATCATCCTCTCCGATT
The DNA here is from genome assembly GCA_002914845.1 of Trema orientale. Classification (NCBI taxonomy): domain Eukaryota; kingdom Viridiplantae; phylum Streptophyta; class Magnoliopsida; order Rosales; family Cannabaceae; genus Trema; species Trema orientale. The sequence goes on from JXTC01000656.1 coordinate 87,281, forward strand.
CTAAGTCCTGAAATTCACAATGCGTAGTGGAGAAATTAGTAACACATGTCAGATCTCTTGTAAGTTTGCTTACGGATAATAAGTTACAGTCCAAACTTGGAACCAAGAAAATTGACTTTAAAATCACATCTTTAGATAAAGCTACCGAGCCTGCTCCAGGCACTTTGGTTAAGGAACCATCAACAATCTTCACCATAATACATTTTTAGAGCAAGGCGTAAAAGTATGGAAAAAAGATGAGTTACCCATCATGTGTTCTAATACTCCTGAATCAACTATCCAGGAGTTATTTTTCTCTGACTAAGTTCTCAAAGCAGTTGAGAAATTACCACGTTGTGCTACTGAACTAGTACCAACATTGATTGCCATTGGAACTGGCTGAGATACATCTAGTTGTGAGTGATTGAGGGTCTGGTTGAATATTTTCTGAGGAATTTCTAGCTGTTTCTTGTTGAATAGACTGATTTCTGTAGCTGATTGTTCTTATACAGTAGCTGTATAGCCACAGCTTTCCCGTGGTTTCCAATCAAGTGGCTTTTCACGAAGAGTCCAGTAGGTTTGTTTGGTATCATTTGGTTTTTTGCAATGCTCAGACGAGGGCCTTCCTCTATTTTTGGCACAATTATTAGTTGAGAAGCTAATATTTCGAGTAACAAGGGCAGAACTCTCGTTTGGGCTGAGCAATGATGGATTTTGTGGTCTATGCATAACTTTCTTCCTGCTTTCTTCTCTTCTTACTTCTGAAAAGACTTCTTGAATTGATGGCAAAGGCTTGATTGCCATTATTCTTCTTCTTACCTCATCTTGATTTTTGTTATGCCCTAATAGGAACTTGAATATTCAATCCTTTTCAAAATCTTTTTATATTTAGCATTACATTCTGGGCATCCCACCTTAGAGTCTTCAAATAAATGTAGTTGTTTCCAATATCTATTCAAGGTATTGAAGTACTGAGTGACAGTAAACTCACCTTGCTGATGGTCATGAATCAGCCCTTTTATTTCAAAAAGTTCCGATGTATTTTCCTTGTCGGAGTAAGAGATTCTAGCAATATCCCAAATTTCCTTGGCTGTTGTATAGTACATGAAATCTTTCCCATCATTTTTAGTGATGGAATTAATTAACCATGGCATAACCATGGTGTTTTCAGATTTCCAGGTCTTGTATTTCGGATCTTCTCTTGGTAGCGCTGCAGCAACACCCATGAGGTAATCATCTTTTTTCTTTCCTCATATGAATATCATCACAGACTGGGACCGTTGAAGATAGTTCTGACCGTTGAGTTTGTAACTAGTAATAGGCAAGATAGCACCTTCAGAATTTCTGGTCAAAGGTGGGTTTGCACCCTGAATTCTGGAGATTACCTCAGAATCTAAATCTGAGGTTTTTTTTTTTTTTTGAGGGTTTGATTCAAATTTCCAGCTTTGATACTATGAAGAAATTAGAGAGAAAAAAACCCTCTTATTTTACTTACATTCACAACAGAAAATACAACCAAGTTTTACAGAGACTTCAAGGAAAGACAGCCTCCACTAATAGACAAAAAACTAGTCCATAAAAATAGGGATTCTAAGCATAGAAACAGGAAAACCAAACAAAACACAATCCCTAAAATAAGGAACAGAAAACTTGTTGCTGGATACAAACTAGCCAAAACACCCATAAGGCAAGGAGGAAAATAAATAAAAGAAATAGGAAAAGTTAAAATAAACAATTCTAAAATTTCACATATTGTCAATTCCAACTAAGGTTGACTTTCTAGCTAGTATTAGAAAAGAAAGAAAGAATAAGCTGAATTTAGCATCACATAAAGGCTCTATTGCATGTAACTTGATAACTCTTTTGCACTTGCATACACAATTCATGACAAAATTAAAAATATCTTTAATCATTAATTTTTTTCTATCTATTTATCTTGTCATGTCTTATGTTTGTCTAGTTTTTGTTATATTTTTAATAATACTTTCTTCCTATCGTATGCTTTCTTCCTATTATTTCTTTTTTTTGATTTTCGTATGTTTGAATCTGCTACATTTAGGACAATGGACCTGTAAATTCACGGATCCCGTCTTTCTCTGCTTCCCAAGTTGATAGAGTTTTAAGGAACGTCAATCCATACCCATTTTGCCTCAATATTTGAAATGTAATGTAATCCCTGTATCTCTGTCTCTGGTTCGTTTTTCCCTCTTTTTGAGGTGGGGAAGCCTGAATATAGTGAATCTTCATTCAATTCTATTTTTTCACTCTTACATAAATTTTGTTGAAGATCAAGAGTTTGATCCTTTTTGTAATTTCTTTTTTGAGTTTTTAGTTTATCCACTATTATGGTAATACTGCTAAATATACTTACTGGGAAAGAGAAATTATTTGTGGTAATTTCTGAATACTAAAATTATGTATTTACTTGTGTGTTACTTAAAAGATTCAAATAACACAATTTAATCATAAAACTCTCAGGATAAGATATAGATATAGGACATAAATAACTAGGTTAGTTATATATTATATATTTATACAAAAGCTAGTAATTAAATAAACTATATATAAAAGTACTGAAATGAAAATATATACAAGAGATAGGGGAAAAAAATTCTATCATTATTACTATAGAATTACCAAGAACATAAAGATTGGGACCTTGTATGGCTTGACCTTTATAGAGTTCATCTAGAATAAAATTGCTAACTTGAAATATATATATATATATATATATGCATATGTGAATGTATAGAATGGAGGATGATCTAGTCAAAAATTTAAAAAAATATAGCTCAGTATTATGATGACCTGAAACTATTCACACATAGATATAAGCATAAATTTATGAAAGCATATGTGGTATGGAATCTTACTGACTACTCTAAGAACATATACTTATGGTGTTTAGTGATCAGCCAGTATTTTATACACATAAAACATGAGAATAAATAAATATAAGAGAGCAAGATAGATTACTTAGTTTTAAAGGACACGTAGCTTATTGGATGGTTCAAATGATAAGAATCAGCTGCTGATTATACAAAAATAGTTAGGCTGATTCGCACATGTAATAATAAAATCCCACTGATCTTGATGCTATACTATTTTAGAGAAAAAAGAGTTGGGAAGTGATGTGCAAGAATTTTAGAAGTGATTACGGCCTATCGGGTTTGAAGAGAAGTTAAATTTTGGCAAGATTTCAGAGTTAAAACTACTGAAAATAGTAGAAAAACAAATGAAGAGGAAGAGAGAAGTCGGCAGAGAGCAATTAAAATTTTAGGACAAAGTTATTGTCCTCTTTGTGTAGTGTTTCAACTCTATTTATTTACTGATTTACTTAACAGGTAAGCTGAGAGTGAGAGACACATTGAGAAACATTTTGACAAGTGGCAAAAACCACTCTTTCTTGTCTCTTTTAAACCATACACTGCACCTAGTTTTGCACAAAAACAAATACTAAAATCTGCCTGATATTGCTAAAATGCTCCTTAAAGTTCCTCAAATTAATCTACGGAAACTTCTCCATTTGACAACACAGTTGGTTTAACAAGAAACTAGGTACTACTAATACAAAACCAACTTGTTTTTAAGATTTTATTTGTGCATGCAACAATAATAAAAATTTTATATTGCACAAGTAGTCCACCTTCTATAAACCCCTAAACTATCACTACTTCTTGCTCTTCTTTCCCCTGTTTCGTAATCTGATTATATATTACTTAAGTGAATAATTAACATAATTTAATTAACTCACTTTAACTATATTATAGGAACTTACTCCAAAACATTAAGTCCCTTGAGTTACGAAGAATGTGATCATTCCTGAAAACTTAGTCTTTTGTTCTATAAATACTTCTCCAGCTTGCTTTTCCTTCTTGTACCATGTCTCTCCATTTCATCGATGTGAGATTTCTCCTGACTTCTTATTCTAGCTATTCATCTATCTCTTTTTGCACTTTCTTGATGGATCCTTCTATTCAAAAAGATTTTCCTAGTCTCTCCTCTACTTCAAATGAAGCTACTATGATTGATCTATGAATAGCATAAATATAATTCACAAATAGTGTACAACAAGAATTAATTCTATATTATATTTGCATTTTATCTTCTCATTACCCTATGTAAAAATAAGTGACATAATATTTCAGCACTTGGTTTTTATGCAGCATGCATATTGTATCACTTTAGAACATACATATGTTTGTCTAGCTAAAACAAGAAATATTTTAGCATCATACCAACTATACATCTTTCCTAATATAAATTCCAAATTCAGTTGTAAGATATCATAGCATTAATTACGCATATATGTTCATTTTTCTTGAATTTTGGTTGAGGTAAGAAATACCCTTAAAATAAATCAATTATATGATAATTTGATCACACAAATTAATCATGCATCAGACTTCTCATATATCATATAGTTCATAATAGGCACAACAATAGCTAAACTTAGGCATATACATGCAAACTTAATCATTTTTAGATTAAAAAATAACGGCCAATCGATGCAAGTCAACAACTAAGAAACAGAATAGAAGCAAAACCATAGTTAATAAGGCTTTGATTTTATAAGGGATGTCAAACAAAAGTTTCTTACTAAAAATGCGTACTTGAAACTATCTTATGCAAATAAAATTTGTCTTTCTAATCAACAAATAATAAAGGATCAAGTCAGTATTTTCATTAAAGCAAGAATTTTGAATAATACAAATAATATTATAGTTAATATTTTGTATTCGAGAAGTTCTTCCAGTAATCAAATGAATTATGGGAATATAATCTTATTTTTGTCATGAACTTTGGTGCCCAAGATTCTCACATGCATACTAAGTCAATAATAAATATGTTCCAATTGCATATTAGGCATCTAGAAATCATGAATATCCATTTCATAGTAATATGCTCATTCATTATGTTATGTGCATTTACATATATGTTATTACACTAATGCTTATCGAAGTGTCCCGATGCAGTGTAAAGGTTCAATACCCTCAAAGAGAGAGCTCGGTGTGCTAAAAGAACAAAGAATATAAAAGCAATACTATGTGCACATACATTAAGATCATACTTATTGATGACTTGGTCAAATAGTAGTTTTTCGGTAAAATGCATTAAGATCATACTTATTAATGTCATTTTTGTGCATTCTAATTATTAAGTACTAATACTATGTTTGCATTACTAATTGGAGTCTAATTGACTTATTTTTATGTTTAATGATTGGTTATGGGGCTAGGTTTCACCAGATTACAAGAAGGTTGGCCATATGGGATCATAAATCGAAGTATGACTAGATTTCACTTTCTAAGCTAGGATTCACCAACTTTGGTTACACTTGGGTGTATAGGAGTGACCACAACGTGGTGACTATGCTAAGGATGTTTTATAGCCGGACACATGGAAAGGAATGTGCAAAATACCCAAAATACCCCTTAGAAATTAAGTTATGCCTTTTCTTAACCGTTAAGTGTTGATTTTTTGACCAAATCTGGTCATTCTCTTTCTCTTTCTCTCCAGACATGACCTGAACCTCTTTAACTTTTTTTTAGACTTCTCTCAACTTCTCTTAACCATTTCTAAGAGTTTCCAAGTGGTAGAACTCAAATTTGAGCTCAAGAAAGCAAGATAGATCAAAAATAGTCAAGTTAATGCTACCAATTCTTCTTCCTAGGTCTTTTTCTTTAATTTCAATTCTCTACATGCGCTCACTTAAATAATGGTTCCTCTAGGTTCTCTTGAGTCCTAAAATCAGCTTGAAATCCTTGGGATTCAATTTGGTAGAGGTAGAAGGCAAGAGCTTCAGTAAAAGCTCAAACTAGTCAAGGTGAGCTCTATGTAGGATTTTGAATATGTAGCTAATTTCTTTTGTTTTAGTACTTAAACCAAAGCTATTATTTGATGAATAATAGTCCTAGAAACCCTTATATATTGCTGGAATATAGAATTTAAGTAGAGAATTCAAGTTACACCTAGAGCCCCAAATTTGCTATTTATGGATTCAAGTGTTTCTATGGGTGTATTAAGCCTTCTAATACTGGAAATCTAATTTTCTCAACTTGCAATAGATATGTCATGGATTGAATTATTTATTCCATTAATTTAGTTGCTGTTTGTAGCCATAGACAAGTGCACAAATTTTTTTAAACTTGTCTAGATTGAAAAAGATTTCAAATGTGCTTCTATGTTGGTTTTGATATTTCTTTTGATGTGTATATGTGGGAATTGGCTTATAAAATGTTATTGCAGGTTTAAAATCATAATTTTAATCATGTGAGAATGTCCTAGAAATAAAGGAGGTGCTGTCCAAATATTTTTAAAATAAAATGGCACCATTTAGATGTAAATGGACTAGTTTTACAAAATTATGTACCATTTTGGATCATTTTTGTACTAATGAATTAGCATTCGTATTTTACTACTTTTGAACAGTTTTCCAATACAATTACTAAGTACATTAAGTGATTTGTACACTTTTGAGTCATTTTAAGATCAATTTTCCTAATTTGGTGAAAGTTCTGATTTTTGTCTTGTTCGAGTATCTTGATACATTCTTTTGACAAAACGTGCATTTTGAATAATAGTAATTTATGACAGGTGATTAGCACACTAGTCTCTAGAGGACATTGATCCTTTCCACTTTTAATTTCTATTCAGGACACGAGGTAAGTAAAGACTTATAACTGCGTCACGAGAATTACATGGAAGATGTCATTATGTGAAATTTACTTATTCTTGAAAGTTACGAAATGGCATGTACGTGGCACGTCTTGCATGCAAATTGAGAATTTCATTACAGAGTATTTCATTACAGAGTATTTAAAAGTGTGTACTATTATACCAATTTTATAAGATAAGTTTTAATTGCAGTTGCTAGTCTGTCGGAGCTGGGTAGGTAAGTCTGTTGATACAGACTCTCTCGTTGAAGCGGGACTTGCGGATCTTATGATGTGTCTCGTTGAAGCGGGACAATATTAGCACGGTGTGAGATGTCCCTTTGATGAGGGAAGGAGTTTTCAAAAAAATCTCACATGATGGTCGCATCTTATTTTTACTCTTGGCCAGAGTTTCCACCCAATGTTTTCACGGCCTATCATCTTACGGGACAAGCAATGTGCTAAGGGGGCCCAACTATGAATAATTTTTATGGAGAATACATAGACTCTAATGTTAAAAAAAAAAGAAAAGGGTATAATAGGAACTTTATGAGATTTTAAAGTGTACATAAGCATGCATAGTTTTTACTTACTGAGCTTTAGCTCATTTTAGTCTTGTGATGCAGATGAGGAGGCACATTTTGGTGTTAGCTAGATAGTTGCCTGGCTTGCCTTTTGTCACCATGATCGTACAGATGTGGACGAGCTTAACCTATGGGCAACATTTTTGTTTTGATATATTTTGGTGTAATGTAAATACTATTGCTGATGGTAAAATAGACAGGTAAAAATCTCTTTTGATTGTACATTTTGTAAAGAAACTTTTAATAAGAAATGTCATGCAGTTGCTTTTGTTTAAAAGTTTTGGAAAGTTCAAATTTTCCCTCTTTTTTATAAAACTAAAGATAATGTTTAAGAAAGAATAATACTTCATAGTTTGACTCTATATGACAATATAGTTAAACTAGGTAGTGTTACAGTATTGGTATCAGAGTAGAGGTTTGATCATTTTTGAAGACTGCCTACATGTATATGATCATGCAACAAAAAGCTCAGTCAACCAGTAAGTTTTAAGTTCCTGTGTTAGCATTAAATTTGATGCCATATGTTATGATATGTTCTCTTTTTATTATTGGCTATTATGCATGGATGTAAGTGAAAGGGCAACTGTACAGGGAATCATGCCAAGGGCTAAGGGTCAAACTAGTGAGCGAAGGGGTGATAAGACGGGTACTAACTGAAAATGGGACCAACAAGGATACTATTATGGGCAGGTTGATAGAGTTAATTGAGACACAAGTAAGACAATTAGAAAGGCTTATAGAAAAGGAGGAAAGACGTAGAGATTAACCACTACCATAGGCCGTAGCTAGACAAGAGAATTATGAAGTAGCTTGTGAGAGGTTTAGAAAGTATAAGCCTCCAGCTTTCAAGGGTGAAACTGATCTACTATTGGCAGAAGAGTGGATTCGGAGTATTGAGAGTATTTTCGATTACATTAAAATCACTGATGAGGAAAAGATTTCATATGCCACCTTTATGTTCCAGATGGATGCTAGACACTGGTGGGATTCTATGAAGTCCATCACTGATGTTAATAGGCTTACTTGGGAGCAATTTAAGGAAATATTCTACCGAAAATATTTCAGCAACGCATATAGGATGATGAAGGCTGCTGAGTTTGTTAATCTAAAGTAGGGAACTATGTCTGTTAGTGATTACATAAAGAAATTTGAAGAGTTATCTCGATTTGCTCCACACATGGTGAGTAGAAATGAGCTAAAAGTAAACCAATTCCTTCAAGGGCTCAAGGTAGAAATCTATAGGGATGTTAAAATATCTGCTCATAAAGATATGTCATATGCTGAGGTTGCAAACAAAGCTCTTGAAACAGAAGAGGCCGAGCCAAAGGTTATAAGAGCTCAAGAAATTCACAGGAATATAAATATGACAAGGAGAGATACAACCTTTGGAGGAGGATCTGAACCAGGGGCTAGTAGAAATAAAAGAAAGTGGCGACAGAATCAAAGAGAAAGAAAGAGCCCCATAAACGCCAAGCAACAGGCCAACAGATACAATCAGCTACTACTCAGAGGACTGTTTGTCCTAAATATGGGAAGACTCGTCATGGAGAGTGTTAAATGGGTTGTGGTGCTTGTTTCTTATGTGGAAAGTAGGGTCATTTTGCAAAGAATTGTCCAAAAACTTCCGAGGAGCAGAAGAAAGTCCCAGCTCTTGTGTACACGATGACCAAAGAAGATGCTGAGGTGAGCCCATCTGTTGTAGCAGGTGAGATTCTTATCTCTGGTATTCCTATTCATGCATTAATAGACTCAGGGGCTACACATTCATTTTCATCACCAGCATTTATGAGAAAATTGGGCAAAACACCAGAATACTTGAATTTCAAATATTGTGTGACCAATCCATCAGGAGAAGCTTTATGTTCTGAACAAGTTCTCAAGGTATGTTCAATCCAAATAGGTGACAAAGACTTGTGTATAGATTTGATAATATTGGATATGCAAGATTTTGAAGTTATTTTGGGTATGGATTGGTTATCTAAATATCATGCTACTATTGATTGCTATAAGAAGAGGGTAGTGTTTCAGCCACCAAGTATAGAGAAGTTCACTTGGTACTAGTAGAAACTCAACGATTCCAATCATTTTCTCAGTAAAAGCAAGGAAGTTACTAGAGAAGGGATGCATGGGTTACTTGGCAAATATAATGGATACTAGAGAAGAGTTAAAAGTGATGCCTAAGGAGGTACCTGTAGTTAATGAATTCCTTGATGTATTTCTAGAAGATTTGCCTGGGATACCACCGAATAGAGAGACAGAGTTTGTTATTGACTTATTACCCAGTACAGCTCCTATCTCCAAGGGACCTTATCGAATGGCTCCAGCAGAGTTAAAAGAATTAAAGGTATAGTTACAAGAGTTGTTAGACAAGAGTTTTATTCACCCAAGCTTTTCACCATGGGGTGCTCCAGTTTTGTTTGTAAAGAAGAAAGATAGTACTATGAGGCTTTGCATTGATTATAAAGAGCTAAATAAGGTCACAATAAAAAATAAGTATCCCCTTACCAGAATTGATGATTTGTTTGATCAACTGCAAGGAGCTTCTATGTTTTCGAAGATTGATTTAAGGTCAGGATACCACCAGTTGAAAATTAAGGAGGAAGATATTCCAAAAACAGCTTTCAGAATGAGATACGAGCACTATGAGTTTTTAGTGATGCCCTTTGGATTAACTAATGCCCCAGTTGTTTTCATGGATATGATGAATAGAGTGTTCAAAGATTTCTTAGATAAATTTGTCATACTTTTCATCGATGATATTCTGATTTACTCATGCTCAAGAAAGGAGCATATGGAACATTTGAGGACCGTTTTGAGAATTCTTATGGAAAAACAGTTATATGCTAAGTTTAAGAAATATGAATTCTGGTTAGAGAAAGTTATCTTCCTTGGTCATGTGGTTTCTAAGAATGGTATTTCTGTGGATCCAATGAAAGTTGAAGCTGTGAATAATTTTCCAAGACCTACAAATATTTATGAGATTCGTGTTGTGTAAAATATGAACGCAAGTGCACGTATCGCAAACAAGTAATAAAGTAGTGAATATGAGTATCGTCCCACGAAGATTGTAGATTTACTAAGTACCGAAATTTAGCTAACCCTAATTTTATTTGAATCAATCGACTAAA
>JXTC01000656.1:103815-122098 GCA_002914845.1 Trema orientale
CTTAAATTACTAAAAATCTAAATTAAAATTACTCTAGGACACACATTTTTAATTAATAAAATAGCACAATTAATTCTATTTTCATAGAGTTATCAATTCGTAGCTTCTTGGGATTAGCTGGTTATTATAGACGTTTTGTTGAAGGGTTCTCGAAGTTGGCTTCTCTATTGACTTATTTAACAAGGAAGAATATGAAGTTTCAATGGAACGATAATTGTGAAAAAAGTTTTGAGGAATTGAAGCATCGTTTGGTAACAGCCCCTATACTTTCAATACCGTCTGGATCAGTTGGATTTGTTGTTTACAGTGATGTCTCAAAGAATGGTCTAGGATGTGTTCTGATGCAAAATAGCAAAGTCATTGCTTATGCCTCTAGGCAGTTGAAGGAATATAAAAAGAAGTATCCTACTCATGATTTAGAGCTAGCAACAGTTGTCTTTGTACTAAAAATTTGGAGACACTATCTTTATAGGGAGAAATGTGAGACCTACACAGATTACAAGAGTCTCAAGTACTTCTTTACCTAAAAAGAACTAAATATGAGACAAAGAAGATGGCTTAAACTAGTGAAAGATTATGACTTTGAGATTAACTATCATCTAGGAAAAGTTAATACGGTTGCTGATGCTCTAAGCCGGAAATCATTGGCTGCTATGACTTTTGAGTATGTTGATGTGAAGCATCTCTTAATGGATTTACATAAGTTAGAGTTAGAGATTGTGCCTACAGGTTTAATAGAAAGATTGGCAGCTCTTACTCTGCAACCAACAATTTTAGAAAGTATCGAACAAGGCCAGAATACAGATCCCTATTTGATGAATTTAAAGAGTAAGATAGAATCCGAAAAGGAGGTGGCCTTTCAGATTTCTAGTGATGGTGTAATCAGATATGGAAATAGATTGTGTGTGCCTGGTGGAGTTATTAGAAAGGAGATATTGACAGAAGCTCATACCACTCCCTACTCTATGCATCCTGGTACTACAAAGATGTATAGAGACTTAAAGATGTATTACTGGTGGCTTGGAATGAAAAAAGATGTTGTTGAGTTTGTAGAGCAGTGTCTCACGTGCCAGCAAGTCAAAGCTGAATATCAAAGACCTGCTGGGAAATTAAAGCCTTTGAACATACCCCAATAGAAATGGGAAGAGATTGCTATGGATCTCGTTGTTGGACTTCCTAAGACAAATAAGGGACATGATACTATTTGGGTGATTGTGGATAGATATACCAAATCAGCTCATTTTTTTCGGGTTAGAATAACCTATAACTTGGATAGTTTGCTCGGCTATATGTTCAGGAGATTGTGAGACTATATGGTGTTCTAAAAGTTATCAATTATGACTGAGATTCTTAATTTACTTCAAAATTTTGGAGGAGTATTCAATAGACAATGGGTACAAAATTGGCATTTGGTATAACTTTTCATCCTCAAACTGATGGGCAATAAGAGAGAACTATACAGACCCTTGAAGATATGCTCAGAGCATGTGTGTTGGATTCCCATGGATCTTGGAGCAAATACCTGCCACTTATAGAATTTGCTTACAATAACAGTTACCAAACTTCCATTGAAATGCCCCCATATGAAGCATAGTATGGAAGAAAGTGCAGATCTCCTATTCATTGGGATGAGATGGGGGGAGAGAAAATTTCTTGGTCCAGAATTGATAAGAGAGACAAATGAGGCAGCAGAAAAGATTTGAAAAAGGATATTAGCTGCTCAAAGTAGACAGAAACGTTATTCAGATCCTCAAAGAAGAAAACTAGAATTCAACGTTGGAGATAAAGTACTCTTGAAGGTTGCTCCCATAAAAGGAATAATTGTAACGCCCTACTTATCCACATAATACTAGTAGAAATTATTAACTCTCTCTTTTGAAGAGGCCTTACTTGTAGAAAATAATCCTATATTCGTTTTTCCCAAAAAATACAGGTTAATTTGAACTTTTTCTTTTCTTTAAAACTCTATGGATAGATAGCATTATTTACAAACATAACGTGGATCAGTACGTACGTATATTACAAAATAAATGGTTGTAAATAAGTATCAAGAAATCAAACTAAAAATAACTCTACTGAGAGACTACAAAGCATCCCAAAATACACAAACTAGGCCCCCACATGTGGTCAAAATATCCATATGTACAATACTAAGGTTGGGCCTCTACTCCAGCACACAAGCTCATCTAATCACCTCAATCATTACCTGCAACACAAGACTTTAATGAGCTACAGCTCAGTAAGTAAAGTAATGGATGAAATAGTGTTTAAAGACATATATTAAATACATGATCATGCTTGCTTAAGCCTACTGGTATAATAATTTCCCTTCGGTCCCCCTGTCTTGTGTACACTGTTCGGTTCGGCACTGCACCTGCAGGGCTTTCTGAACTGATAATATCCCATGGGCTCTCCTCCGGCCGGCTCCCACCACAGTGGGGCTCATTACTAACCTTATTCCATCGTTACCCCGTCGAACTCAAGAGATAAGGCGGCCCGAGACTGTAGTGTAATCTATTATATAATTTGGAGGAGGAATATTGTGGCAAACCTTCTGACTAATCCCGTCAGCCTTGCCCCTCTCCTGGGGCTGCCACTCTGAACTGTAAGTGTTCATCCCACTTCCCCGTAACAGTGACACAAAACTTTCTTAAAGTTACCTGGTCTTAACTTTTCCGTGGAAAACGTAGCCTTGCACAATATTACTACGGCATTTTGGAAACCTGTCACCTATCTTAGACTTCTCTGTAAAATATGCATGGCCTCATGATGTATATGACAATGCCATGTTAAAAATGCCAAGCATGTATACTGAAACCAAAATGCCAATGATCATGCTTATAACAATAGTGCAAAGCATAAAAGAAATGAACATAGTAGACACCCACATAGCACGTAATTCTTGTGTTGCAGTTGAATACTTTACTTACCTCGTGTCCTGAATAGAAATCAATAGTGGAAAGAGTCAATATCCTCAAGAGATTGGTGTGCCAATCACCTATCATGAAATTCTTTTATTCCAAGTGCACATTTTTCTAAAATAAATGCACTAAGATACTTAGACAGGACCGAAATAACAACTTTCACCAAATTAGCAAACTTGATCCTATAATGACTCAGAAGCATACAATCACTTAACATCCTTGGCAGTCAATAACTAGTATTGAAAACTACTTAAAAGTACAAAAATATAAATGCTAGTTCATTAGTACAAAACTAATCCAAAATGGCACATAATTCGTAAAAACTACCTCATTTGCCCCTAAATGGTGCCTCTTTATTTTTAAAACATTTGGACAGCACCTCCCCTATTTTTAAGACATCCCCACATGATTAAAATCATGGTTTTAAACCTGCAATAATAATTAACAATCCAATTCTCACATATCCACATCAAATAGGATATTTCGGTAAAACCCAAGTACACTTAAATTCCTTTCCATTTGGACAAAGTCTAAACCACTTTTACCCTTGTGTGCCATCATAACCAGCCACTAAATAAGTGTAATAAGCACTAGGATTGATAAAATACACATTCTAATTTTTAAGAAATCAGATTAGAAACATAGAAAACTTAACCTATTACACATGAAAATTCTTAAATCCATAAATAGCAAACTTTGGGGCTTTAGGTTTAACATTAATCTTCCACTTAAGTTTTATGTCTCCAGAAATAAATAAGGGTTCCTAGGACCATTATTCATCAAATAATAGCTTAGGTTTAAGAGCTGAAATTAAAGAAACTCACTACAATTTCAAAATCCAACATAAACCTCACCTTGACTAGTTTGAGTCTTTGCTAGTGTTCTTGCTTTCTATCTCCACCAAACTGATTCCCAAGGCTTAGAAATGAATTTCTTAACTTAATAGGACCTGATGAAACCAATATTTAAGTGGGGACAAGTAGAGAATTGAAATTAAAGGACAAGACCTAGAAAGGAGAACTTAGTAGAGTTACCTTGACTAGTTTTGGTCTAGCTTGCTTTCTAGAGCTCCAAATCGATTTCTACCAATTGAAAACTCTTGGATATGGATAAGGGGAGCTGAAATAAGTCTAAAAATGGATGGGAGCTATTCAGGTCGTGGCTGGGGTGAAAGGAGAAGAGAATGACCTGATTTGGTCAAAAAGTGATACTTAATGACTAAGAAAAGGCATAACTAAATTTCTAAGGGGTATTTTGGGTATTTTGCTCATTGCTTTCCTTGTGTCCAGCTCTAAAACATCCTTAGCATAGTCACCACGTTGCTGGTCACTCCTATACACCCAAGTGTAGCCAAAGTTGGTGAATCCTAGCTTCGAAAGTGAAATCTAGTCATACTTTGACTTATGATCCTATATGGCCAATCTTATTGTAATTTGGTGGAACCTAGCCCCATAAACAATCATTAATCATAAAAATAAGTCAATTATACTCTAATTAAAAATTCAAGCATAGTATTAGCACTTAATAATTAGAATCCACAAAAATAACATTATGTGATTAAGCTTAACCTAAGCTAGCTTAGTGCAACTAAATACGAATTGGTGTCCTGAATGCCACCTCGTGCTTACCTGGAGCCGAAAAATAAAATGTCATAAATGTGTCCTAGACATTGAATTAAGCCTATTTGACGTGTTAAACACACAGTGAATTCGGCTCCGAAGTACGTGAAAATTGTATTTTACCGAAAAACTACTATTTGACCTAGTTGTCAACCAACATGATCTTAATGTATGTGCATTTAGTATTGCAATTCATGAATATTTTCTTTGTTCTTTTAGCACACCGAGCTCTCTCTCTGAGGGTATTGAACCTTTACACTTCAACAATCGTTAGTGTAATAACATGCATGTAATGCACATAACATAAAGAATGAGCATGTTTTCATGCAACTGGTATTAATGACTTCTAGATGCCTAATATGCATTTAGAACATGTTTATTATTGGCTTTCTTAATTATGTGAGGAGCTGGATGTTACAATCCCCTCCTCCTTATAAAAATTTCGTCCTCGAAATTTGCTTACCCAAATAATTCTGATACTTGATCCTCATTTCGTCCTCTCTCCCCCATGTCGCTTCTTCTACTGCGAAATTCCTCCACAAGACTTTAACTAATGGAATTTTCTTGTTTCTCAATTCCTTTTCTTTTCTATCAAGTATTTGTACTGGTTGTTCCTCATATGTCAAATCCCGATTCAGTTCTAGTGGCTCATAACTCAACAGATGGGAGGGTCTGAAACATATTTCCTCAATAAGGAGATGTGGAAGACATTGTATACACTTGACAATGATGGAGGTAAAGCAAGTCTGTACGCTACGTTTCCAACCCTTTCAAGGATCTCAAATGGCCCAATAAATCTGGGACTCAGCTTTCCTTTCTTTCCAAATCTCATCACTCCTTTCATTGGTGCTACTTTTAAAAATACCATGTCCCCTACACTGAATTCTACATCTCTTCGCATTGGATCAGCGTATTTCTTCTATCGACTCTGTGTAGCAAGCATTCTTTTTCTTATCTTTTCAATTGCCTCTGTGGTTTCTTTGACTAACTCTGGGCCAAGATACTTCTTTTCTCCCATTTCATCCCAATGGATAGGAGATCAACACTTTATGCCATATAACATTTCATATGGAGCTATACCAATTGTTGCTTGATAACTGTTATTATAGGCAAACTCAATCAATGGTAGGTATTTACTCCATGAACCTTGGAAATCCAAAACACATGCCCTTAACATATCCTCCAAAGTCTGAATTATCCTTTCAGTTTGTCCATCAGTTGGAGGGTGAAAAGCTGTACTGAACTTCAATCTGGTTCCCATGGCCTTTTGCAAACTTTCTCAAAACTTTGATGTGAATCGCGGATCCCGATCTGAAATAATTGAAACCGGTACACCATGCAATCTCACAATTTCTTGAATGTACAGTACTGCAAACTGATCCATAGTGTAGGTCATGCGTACAGGAAGGAAGTGTGCTGATTTTGTGTATCTATCTACTGTAACCCAAATGGCATCGTGCTGTTTTGAGGTTCTAGGTAATCCAACCACAAA
Organism: Trema orientale; assembly: GCA_002914845.1. Lineage (NCBI taxonomy): Eukaryota > Viridiplantae > Streptophyta > Magnoliopsida > Rosales > Cannabaceae > Trema > Trema orientale. The sequence continues at coordinate 109,851 of JXTC01000656.1, forward strand.
ATCCATAGTGATTTCTTCCCATTTCCATTCTGGAATCTGAAGGGGTTGTAATAAACCAGCAGGTCTTTGGTGTTCAGCTTTAATCTGTTGACATGTGAGACACTTGGCAACAAACTCAACGACATCCTTTTTCATTCCAGGCCACCAGTAATGCATTCTCAAATCGTTATACATCTTTGTAGTTCCTGGGTGCAACTAATACGGTGTAGTATGAGCTTCTGTAAGGATTTCTCTCTTGAGTCCTTCATCATTTGGGACACATAATCTATCTTTAAACCTCATAGTCCCATTAACTGAGATACTGAAATCCATGATCCTTCCACTTTCTAATTCATTCTTCTGTTTAATTAAGTACTCGTCTGTAAGCTGACCCTGCTTAATTCTCTCTAGCAATGTTGATTGAAGTGTCATTGTTGCCAATTTACCAATGATGATCTCAATTTGTGCTCTACACATATCTTCCTGGAGTGGCTCTGATAATCGCCTTAGAACTGATAAGCTACTCAGTGATTTTCTACTCAGTCCATCGGCCACAACATTTGCTTTCCCTGGATGATACAAAATCTCACAGTCATAGTCTTTTACCAGCTCTAACCATCGTCTTTGTCTCATGTTTAATTCCTTTTGTGTGAAAAGGTACTTGAGACTTTTATGGTCAGTGTATATTTCACAATGTTCCCCATACAGATAGTGTCTCCAAATTTTGAGAGCAAACACCACTACTGCTAACTCTAGGTCATGAGTAGGATATTTCTGCTCGTAGTCTTTCAATTGTCTGGAGGCATAGGCAACTACTCTACCATTCTGCATCAATACACACCCTAAACCCTGCTTTGAAGCATCACTAAAAATCACAAAGTTTCCTGATCCAGAAGGAATAGTTTGTATTGGGGCTGAAATCAACTTTTGTTTCAACTCTTGAAAGCTTTTCTCACAAGCCTCTGTCCATTCAAATTTCTGACTCCCTCTGGTGAGTTGTGTGAGAGGTATCGCTATCTTAGAAAATCCCTCAACAAATCTTCTATAGTAGCCCGCTAGTCCTAGGAAGCTTCGAACCTCTGAGGCATTAGTTGGTCTTGACCACATACTAACAGCTTCAATTTTTGTCGGATCCACTGAAATGCCTTCACTAGAAACTATATGACCCAGAAAGGAAACTTTCTCAAGCCAGAATTCACACTTCTTAAACTTGGCATAAAGTTGATTCTCCTTCAACCTCTGTAATGTAAGTCTCAAATGGTCCTCATGTTCCTTTTTCGACCGTGAATAAACCAAGATAGCATCAATGAACACTATTACAAACTTATCCAGATAATCTTTGAACACTCTATTCATCATATCCATAAAGGCTGCCGGAGCATTGGTCAATCCAAATGACATTACCAGGAATTCGTAATGGCCATATCGAGTCTAAAAGTCAGTTTTTGGCACATCTTCTTCTCTAATTTTTAGCTGATGGTATCCCGATCTCAAGTCAATTTTGGAAAATACCACTGAACCTTGTAATTGGTCAAACAAATCATCAATCCTGGGAAGTAGGTACTTATTCTTAATTGTCACTTTATTTAACTCTCTGTAATCAATGCACATCTGCATTGTGCCATCTTTCTTCTTGACAAATAAAACAGGAGCACCCCATGGTGAGTAGCTAGGTCTTATGAACTTCTTGTCTAAGAGCTCCTGTAATTGTGCCTTCAATTCTTTCAACTCTACAGGTGCCATCCTATAGGATGCCTTCGATATTGGCACAGTACCAGGTAATAATTCAATAACAAACTCAATTTCCCTGTATGGTGGTAATCCTGGTAATTCTTCTAGAAACACTTCTACGAAATTCTTAACTATCGGTACATCTTCGGGTCTCAATTGTTGTTCCATAGAAATATCTATTACGCTGGCTAAATACCCTAAACAACCATTGTCCAACAATTTCTTCGCCTTCAAAGCAGAAATGATAGGTACACTGGTTTTTGGTGGAGTACCAATGAAAACAAACTGGTCCTCTTCAGAAGATTGGAAAATCACTCTTTTCTTTCCACAGTCAATAGTAGCATTATACTTGAAAAGCCAATCCATTCCGAGTATTACCTCATATTCCTGTATTTCTAACATCACAAGATCCACAAATAGCTCTCTACCATCTATCTGCAATGGAACTCCTTTTAACCACTGATCTGAATATAATATTTCGCCTGATGGTAATGCTGTGCTGAATACTTCTGGTAACTGATCAGGGAGTCTACCTAATCTCCTCACATATGTTATGAATGCAAATGAATGTGTGGCACCAGAATCTATTAATGCATGTGTAGGTATGTCAGCGATAAGAATCTCACCTGAAACAACCGAAGGATCTGCGTCTGCATCAGCTTGAGTGAGTGCAAACACCCTAGCATTGGTCTTCCTAGGTTCTTTTTTCTTCTGCTCATTCTTCCACAATGGACACTCTCTTTTGAAGTGACCTTCTTTACCACATTTATAACAAACTGTGGTATGAGCTCTGCACTCTCCAGGATGATTCTTACCACATTTTTGACATTGTGGCCACTGTTGTCTCCTTTGCTGTCCACCTTGTTGTCCAGTGTTGAGCCTCTTATTTGGTTCTAACCCACCTTGAAAAAATTGACATCTTCGTTTATTATCATTGAAACGATTTGCATTGGGCTGAAAATCTCTACGAGGAAAACTAGTAGAAGCTCTAGCTTTCAATATCTTCTCTTCTCGATGTTCAGCTCGTAAAGCTTTCTCTACTGCTTGTCCATAAGAAATTGGCCCTGTAAGTCCCATGTCAACATCTCTAGCAAGCTCTGGTTTAAGTCCCTCCATAAAGCGAGTGACCCTCGTAATATCATTAGGGACCATGTCTGAAGCAAACCTTGCCAATTGATCAAATTTTCTCACATACTCAGCCACTGAAAGGTTTCCTTGTTGTAACTTGCTAAACTCATTCACCTTTGTGGCTAATAGATTAGTATTGTAATATTTCTCGTTGAAAACTGCTTGAAATTCTGTCCAAGTCATCTGAGTAGTGTCTCTAGTCTGTCTAATCACATCCCACCATATACGTGCATCTTTTTTTAACATGTAAACAGCACAACAGACTTTCTCCCTTTCACTAAGCTGCATAAAATCAAAAATTGTTTCCAGCGAACATTTCTATTCTTCTGCATCTAGTGGATCTGTAGTACCTTTAAATACTGGAGGGTGTTATTTTCTGAACCATTCATATAATGGTTCAAGAGGGTCAAATGCAGCTGGGGCTTGTGGTGGAGGTGGTGGTGGTGGAGGATGTGCATTAGGCGGAATCTGTCTTTCCTCTTGATGTTGTAACAGTCTCTCAACTTGTTCTGCCTGCCTACGTACCATCTCACGGAGTTTTGCTAACTCCTGTGTATGTCTCTCAGGGGTAGAGCCCTCAATAGCTCTAGATGTTTGACCTCGAGTAGCAGTCATTTCTATGCTCCTTATCCTAGTAGAGGTTAGCCAATAATAAACATGAAGCATGCAACAAAAATAAATTAATGCACATAAAATACTTACTTGTGAGCTGAGTGATTCCCCTCCTCGACATGTACATATGGATGGTCTACAGAAACGATTTAAACCTCCGCTCTGATACCAACCTGTAACGCACTACTTATCCATATAATACTAGTAGAAATGATTAACTCTCTGTTTTGAAGAGGCGTTACTTGTAGAAAATAATCCTATATTCGTTTTTTTCAAAAAATACAGGTTAATTTGAACTTTTTCTTTTCTTTAAAACTCAATGGATAGATAGTTTATTTACAAACATAACGTGGATCAGTACATACATATATTACAAAATAAAAGGTTGTAAATAAGTATCGAGAAATCAAACTAAAAATAACTCTGATGAGAGACTACAAAGCATCCCAAAATACATAAACTAGGTCCCCACATGTGGTCAAAATATCCATATGTATAATACTAAGGTTGGGCCTCTACTCCAGCATACAAGCTCATCTAATCACCTCAATCATTACCTACAACACAAGACTTTAATGAGCTACAGCTCAGTAAGTAAAGTAATGGATGAAATAGTGCTTAAAGACATATTAAATGCATGATCATACTTGCTTAAGCCTACTGGTATAATAATTTCCCTTCGGTCCCCCTGTCTTGTGTACACTGTTCGGTTCAGCACTACGCCTGCAGGGCTTTCTGAACTGATAATATCCCATGGGCTCTCCTCCGGCCGGCTCTCACCATAGTGGGGCTCATTATTAACCTTATTCCATCGTTACCCCGTCGAGCTCAAGAGATAAGGCGGCCTGAGACTGTAGTATAATCTATTATATAATTTGGAGGAGGAATATTGTGGCAAACCTTCTGACTAATCCCGTCAGCCTTGCCCCTCTCCTGGGGCTGCCACTCTGAACTGTAAGTGTTCGTCCCGCTTCCCCGTAACAGTGACACAAAACCTTCTTAAAGTTACCTGGTCTTAACTTTTCCGTGGAAAACATAGCCTTGCACAATATTACTACGGCATTTTGGAAACCTGTCACCTATCTTAGACTTCTCTGTAAAATATGCATGGCCTCATGATGTATATGACAATGCCATATTAAAAATGCCAAGCATGTATACTGAAACCAAAATGCCAATGATCATGCTTATAACAATAGTGCAAAGCATAAAAGAAATGAACATAGTAGACACCCACATAGCACGTAATTCTTGTATTGCAGTTGAATACTTTACTTACCTCGTGTCCTAAATAGAAATCAATAGTGGAAAGAGTCAATATCCTCAAGAGATTGGTGTGCCAATCACCTATCATGAAATTCTTTTATTCCAAGTGCACATTTTTCTAAAATAAATGCACTAAGATACTTAGACAGGACCGAAATAACAACTTTCACCAAATTAGCAAACTTGATCCTATAATGACTCAGAAGCATACAATCACTTAACATCCTTGGCAGTCAATAACTAGTATTGAAAACTACTTAAAAGTACAAAAATATAAATGCTAGTTCATTAGTACAAAACTAATCCAAAATGGCACATAATTCGTAAAAACTACCTCATTTGCCCCTAAATGGTGCCTCTTTATTTTTAAAACATTTGGACAGCACCTCCCCTATTTTTAAGACATCCCCACATGATTAAAATCATGGTTTTAAACATGCAATAACAATTAACAATCCAATTCTCACATATCCACATCAAATAGGATATTTCGGTAAAACCCAAGTACACTTAAATTCCTTTCCATTTGGACAAAGTCTAAACCACTTTTACCCTTGTGTGCCATCACAACCAGCCACTAAATAAGTGTAATAAGCACTAGGATTGATAAAATACACATTCCAATTTTTAAGAAATCAGATTAGAAACATAGAAAACTTAACCTATTACACATGAAAATTCTTAAATCCATAAATAGCAAACTTTGGGGCTTTAGGTTTAACATTAATCTTCCACTTAAGTTTTATGTCTCCAGAAATAAATAAGGGTTCCTAGGACCATTATTCATCAAATAATAGCTTAGGTTTAAGAGCTGAAATTAAAGAAACTCACTACAATTTCAAAATCCAACATAAACCTCACCTTGACTAGTTTGAGTCTTTGCTAGTGTTCTTGCTTTCTATCTCCACCAAACTGATTCCCAAGGCTTAGAAATGAATTTCTTAACTTAATAGGACCTGATGAAACCAATATTTAAGTGGGGACAAGTAGAGAATTGAAATTAAAGGACAAGACCTAGAAAGGAGAACTTAGTAGAGTTACCTTGACTAGTTTTGGTCTAGCTTGCTTTCTAGAGCTCCAAATCGATTTCTACCAATTGAAAACTCTTGGATATGGATAAGGGGAGCTGAAATAAGTCTAAAAATGGATGGGAGCTATTCAGGTCGTGGCTGGAGTGAAAGGAGAAGAGAATGACCTGATTTGGTCAAAAAGTGATACTTAATGACTAAGAAAAGGCATAACTAAATTTCTAAGGGGTATTTTGGGTATTTTGCTCATTGCTTTCCATGTGTCCAGCTCTAAAACATCCTTAGCATAGTCACCACATTGCTGGTCACTCCTATACACCCAAGTGTAGCCAAAGTTGGTGAATCCTAGCTTAGAAAGTGAAATCTAGTCATACTTTGACTTATGATCCTATATGGCCAATCTTATTGTAATTTGGTGGAACCTAGCCCCATAACCAATCATTAATCATAAAAATAAGTCAGTTATACCCTAATTAATAATTCAAGCATAGTATTAGCACTTAATAATTAGAATTCACAAAAATAACATTATGCGATTAAGCTTAACCTAAGCTAGCTTAGTGCAACTAAATACGAATTAGTGTCCTGAATGCCACCTCGTGCTTACCTGGAGCCGAAAAATAAAAGGTTATAAATGTGTCCTAGACATTGAATTAAGCCTATTTAACGTGTTAAACACACAATGAATTCGGCTCCGAAGTACGTGAAAATTGTATTTTACCGAAAAATTACTATTTGACCTAGTTGTCAACCAACATGATCTTAATGTATGTGCATTTAGTATTGCAATTCATGAATATTTTCATTGTTCTTTTAGCACACCGAGCTCTCTCTCTGAGGGCATTGAACCTTTACACTGCATCGGGACAATTCAACAATCGTTAGTGTAATAACATGCATGTAATGCACATAACATAAAGAATGAGCATGTTTTCATGAAACTGGTATTAATGACTTCTAGATGCCTAATATGCAATTAGAACATGCTTATTATTGGCTTTCTTAATTATGTGAGGAGCTGGATGTTACAATAATGAGGTTTGGGAAAAAAGGAAAACTAAGTCTCAGATATGTAGGTCCTTTTGAGATACTCGACAAAATTGGAAATGTTGCCTATAGACTCACTTTGCCACCTTCATTGTCAAATGTACACAATGTATTTCATGTCTCTATGTTAAGAAGGTACATTTCGAATCCTTCACATGTTTTGAATTATGAGCAATTGGAGCTAAGTCAATATGTGAGTTACGGGGAACATCCGGTGAAGATTTTGGATACCAAAAAAAAAAGAACTTAGAAACAAGAAAATCCCTTTGGTCAAAGTACTGTGGAAGAACCTTGAAGTGGAAGAGGCCACATGGGAAAGAGAAGAAGAGATGGAAACTTAGTATCCGCACTTATTCGGGTAAGTAAATTTTGAGGACGAAATTTTATAAGGAGGGAAGAATTGTGGTGCCCAAGATTCTCATATGTATACTAAGCCAATAATAAACGTGTTCCAATTGCATATTAGGCATCTAGAAGTCATTAATATCCATTTCATAGTAATATGCTCATTCATTATGTTATGTGCATTTACATACATATTATTACACTAATGCTTGTCGAAGTGTTCCGATATAGTGTAAAGGTTCAATACCCTCATAGAGAGCTCTTGTTGTGCTAAAAGAACAAAGAATATGAAAGTAATACTATCTGCACATGCATTAAGGTCATACTTATTGATAACTTGGTCAAATAGTAGTTTTTCGGTAAAATGCAATTTCCATGCATTTCGGAGCCGAATTCATTGTATGTTTAACACATCAGGTAGCTTTAATTCAATGTCTAGGACTCATTTATAGCATTTTATTTGTCGGCTCCAAGTAAGCACGAGATGGCATTCGCGACACTGATTTGTATTCTATTGCACTAAGCTAGCTTAGATTCAGCTTAATCGCGTAATATCATTTTTGTGCATTCTAATTATTAAGTGCTAATACTATATTTGCATTATCAATTAGAGTCTAATTGACTTATTTTTATGTTTAATGATTGGTTATGGGGCTAGGTTTCACTAGATTACAATAAAGTTGGCCATATGGGATCATAAGTCAAAGTATGACTAGATTTCAATTTCTAAACTAGGATTCACCAACTTTAGTTACACTTGGGTGTATAGGAGTGACCAGCAACGTGGTGACTATACTAAGGACGTTTTAGAGCTGGACACATGGAAAGGAATGTGCAAAATACCCAAAATACCCCTTAGAAATTAAGTTATGCCTTTTCTTAACCATTAAGTGTTGATTTTTGATCAAATTTGGTCATTCTCTTTCTCTTTCTCTCTGGCAACGTCCTGAACCTCTTTAGCTCTTCTCTGGACTTCTCTCAAGTTCCTTAACCATTTCCAAGAGTTTCCAAGTGATAGAACTCAATTGGAGCTCAAGAAAGTAAGATAGATCAAAACTAGTCAAGGTAATTCTACTAGTTCTTCTTCTTAGGTCTTTTTCTTTAATTTCAATTCTCTACTTTCTCTCACTTAAATAGTGGTTCCTATAGGTTCTCTTGAGTACTAAAATCAGTTTGAAAGTCTTGGGAATCAATTTGGTGGAGGTAGAAGGTAAGAGTTTCAATAAAAGCTCAAACTAGTCAAGGTGAGCTCTATGTAGGATTTTGAATGTATAGCTGATTTCTTTTGTTTCAGTACTTAAACCAAAGCTATTATTTGATGAATAATGGTCCGAGGAACCCTTATATATTGCTGGAATATAGAATTTAAGTAGAGAATTCAAGTTACACCTAGAGCCCCAAATTTGCTAATTATGGATTCAAGTGTTTCCATGGGTGTATTAAGCCTTCTATACTTGTAATCTAATTTTCTCAACTTGCAATGGATTTGTCATGGATTCTATTATTTATTCCATTAATTTAATTACTGTTCGTAGCCATAGACAAGTGCACAAATTGTTTTAAACTTGTCTAAACCGAAAAAGATTTCAAATGTACTTCTATGTTGGTTTTGATGTTTCTTTTGATGTGTATACGTGGGAATTAGCTTGTGAAATGTTATTGCAGGTTTAAAATCATGATTTTAATCATGTGAGAATGTCCTAGAAATAGGGGAGGTGCTGTCCAAATATTTTTAAAATAAAATGGCACCATTTAGGGGTAAATGGACTAGTTTTACAAAATTATGTGCCATTTTAGATCATTTTTGTACTAACGAAGTAGCATTCATATTTTACTACTTTTGAACAGTTTTTAATGCTATTACCAAGTACCTTAAGTGATTTATACACTTCTGAGTCATTTTAAGATCAAGTTTTCTAATTTGGTGAAAGTTCTGATTTCGGTCTTGTTCGAGTGTCTTGATGCATTCTTTTGGCAAAATGTGTATTTTGAATAATAGTAATTTATGACAGGTGATTAGTACACCAGTCTCTAGAGGATATTGACCCTTTCCACTTTCAATCTCTATTCAGGACATGAGGTAAGTAAATACTTACAACTGCGTCACGAGAATTACATGGAAGATGTCATTATGTGAAATTTACTTATTCTTGAAAGTTACAAAATGGCATGTGCATGGCACATCTTGTATGCAAATTGAGAATTTCATTACATAGTATTTAAAAGTGAGTACCATTATACTAATTTTATAAGATAAGTTTTAATTGCAATTGTTAGTCTGTCGGAGCTGGGTAGGTAAGTCTGTTGATGCAGACTCTCCTGTTAAAGCAGGACTTGCAGATCTTATGATACGTCTCGTTGAAGTGGGACAATATTAGCGCTGTGTGGGATGCCCCTTTGATGAGGGAAGGAGTTTTCAAAAAACTTCACACGACGGTCGGACCTTATTTTTACTCTTGGCCAGAGTTTTCGTCTAATTTTATCACGGCCTATCGACTTACAGGACAAACAATGTGCTAAGGGGGCCCAACTATGATTAATTTTTAAGGAGAATGCATGGACTCTAATGTTTTAAAAAAAGAAAAGGGTACAATGGGACTTTGTGAGATTTTAAAGTATACATAAGCATGCATAGTTTTGATTTACTGAGTTTTAGCTCGTTTTAGTCTTATGATGCAGATGAGGAGGCACATTTTGGTGTTAACTAGCTTGTTGCCTAGCTTGCCTGTTGTCACCATGATCATACAGATGTGGACGAGCTTGACCTATGAGCAACATTTTTGTTTTGATATATTTTGGTGTAATGTAAATACTACTGCTGATAGTAAAATAGACGGGCGAAAATATCTTTTGATTGTATATTTTGTAAAGACACTTTTAATAAGAAATGTCATACAGTTGCTTTTGTTTAAAGGTTTTGGAAAGTTCAAATTTACCCTCCTTTTTATAAAACTAAAGATAATGTTAAAGAAAGAATAATACTTCGTAGTTTGACTGTATATGACAATATAGTTAAACTGTGGAGTATTACATGAATATCGTCAAACCCATGATTATCAAGGATAAACTTCAAATTTTACTCACTGGCACACTAGCTAAATGTAATATCAAGTCTGTCCTATATTATGATTTTTGTTTTTCATGTGTTTTAAAATCTATGGTTATGATAAGTGAAACGGTTATGCACTAACAAAATTTTTGTGAATACGGTTGCAGTGGAATACGCACATGAAAGTCAAGTTGGACTACGTGCCTAATGAGAAATAAATTTTCATACATTTATATTTATATGTGATTGTTATAATAATGTGATTAATTTGTGTCTATCATTGAGTTAAGTGAATTATTCTAATAATTATTGTTATTTAAATCTTAGTCAAGTTCGTATTTAGAGTCCAATTAATTTGATAATAAACTTATATGTATATACCTAAGTTTTAATTAAGCACACATTATATATACGAATAAATATGTCTATTGTTATTATTATTATTATTAAATAAGTGTGCAACACGAAAAGTTTTAATTTCTACTAATTTATTGATATGTATTAAAATATATAGATTTTAATCTATTTTTTTCTACTTACGGATAGATGGTTAACATATAAGTTTAGATTATTTTAAAAAAAAAAGACGTTGATAGATTTAAAAAAAAAAAGAAAAAAAATCTGAATTAAGTCACAAAAGGAAAACGTGAAGTTCCCATAATGTTATAAATATAATATTAGGTTTAAAAAAAAACGTTGACAGATTTAAAAAAAAAAAAAAGAAATTAAGTGACAAAAAGGGGGAACGGGAAGTTTCCCATGACATAATAAGGTATAACCTTAAGTTATACGCGTGGGTTAGTAAGAGGAAAAAAAAAAAAGAGAAAAAAAAAGAACCCTAAGCCAAAACCCTATATATATATTATGCTCTCATAAAAATACAATTAAGCCTCCTCCAAAATTTTTTTCTATCTATCTTTCTCTCATAGTTGCTAAGAGTATTTGTGATTTCAAGAGTTTTTGCTTAGTTTTCTTCAATTTTCAAGAAGAAAGTAAACATTTAAAAACACTATTTTCAATGAGTTTATTGTTTTTGCTGCTGTTAGATCAAAATTCAACCTATGATATCTAGGGTTAGAATTTTTTACAGAATCTAAAATTTTAACAACTTATTTATTTATATGTTAGGTTATATTTTGGAAATTTTTAGCATCATAGCGGTTTATTTTTATTCATTATTAAATTTTTATTTATATTGTCCTTAACATCAGTGAATCTGACAGATTTAATATTTTCGTTTGTTAATGTTCAAAACCCATGCTATTGATATCTTTTCGACTTGAAATTTGAACTGGATGTTTATCCATATGTTATTAGGTTTTCCAAATAGTTTCATGATTTTTGGAAATTTCGAAAATTAAATATGAATTTCGTAATCTTTATTGTTTTGCTGATTTCAGTGCTGATACGAATCCTGATGTAGAATTTCATGAATTTAAAGTGCTATCTAATGGTCTATTTTGGAATCTATAATTTTTTTACATGTTTTATATTATGTTAAAAATACTTTCATAAAGTTTCAGATTATTTTGACGTAAGAAAAAATCTATAAAAGTCTATCATTGTGCACTGGTTTTCAGTTTAACAGTTTTACCGGGTTACAAGATTTGGATTCAAAATTATGAAAAATGTCTTAAATATTTTTTATAAATTCTGATAATTTTTTTAGATCTTTGTTTATATGTCTTAATGAGATATGCAAATTTTTAGGATAAATGGAAATATATTGTTGAATCTAAAATTTTTGAAGTATGCCTAGTTTGCTGAATGTTTACAGATTTGGTTTTGTTATGAAAATTATCATGTTATTTTATGTTACGGATATTTTCAAACATATGAAATATGTTTCTTAAGAGCAATAATAGCATGTGCTAATTTGTTTTTAATGAATGTTGTGATATCCTGAATTTCTAAACGACACCCAATTTCTCACATAATTAAAAAGTCAATAATAACATGATTGCATTATTTTTATGCATTAGTGCATTTATGTGCGTATAATTTTCTTAATTACTGTGTGAGTCTAATTATTATGATTATTAACCCTTATCATGTTTTAAGAT
>JXTC01000657.1:0-33085 GCA_002914845.1 Trema orientale
ACTAAGTTATATAAACAATGGAACAATTATTATATTACGAACATATTATACTCTGTATACAATCCGCAGCAAACGCGCGGGTTAAAAAACTCGTTCATTCTAATTTCAAACCCAAAATTCGCTATAAATTCTAGCTATTTTATTCCCGTCCAATGTGTATGAAGTGAAAATGGCTTAAAGTTATATGTACCTGTATTTCTTGATATTTACGATCTTTTTCTTAATCTTCTTTGAATATTCAGGTGAATTTATTTTTATAATTTTTTTTTAATCTTCTTAAAATATATAGGTAAGTGTATTTACAAACTTTATCATTCGAAGCTAAATACGATTTTGTTTTGACATTATATATAAAAATAAATAATTATATATATACACATATTTAAGTTTAATGCATGGCAGAAATTTCATTAGAATCTATTGACTGTTTCTCCCTTAATTATTTAGGACATGTTTGGATACACTTTCAATATTTCATTTATAAAAGTCGAAAACAAAAAAAAAAATTTGTTTATGCTTTTTAATTTTAAAAATAAAAAACTTGCTTGGTAATTTAAAACAAAAACAGAAACATGCTCAGTAATCATAAAAATTAATTAAAAAATGCTAATTTTATAAATTTATTAGAAAAATATCACTTTTAAAAATTTATTTAGAATACCATCTACGAAAAATACTGTTTTAAATTTATTTAGACAAATATTACTTTTGAAAATTTATTTACTAAAATACCACTTAAAAACTTTTATTTAGAAAAGTACAACTTTCTGATTTTACTCTTTGTTTAAAAAACTTTAAAGCAGAAAACAAAAACAATGTTAGCAAGTATGTTTTCTAAGAAAATTTGTAAATTTTTGTTTATTTAAATAGAAAACAAAAAACAAAAATTAATCCAAGCAGACCCTTAATATTTCACATATTATAAATTTATGATTATGAGCATGGGCAGTATAAATTAAAGATTATTAATATACACTAATGAGCTAAACATATTATTTCCCCTATTCATTTTATGAACTAGTAATTTGTTTAGTTTGGTTTTCAAAGTTTTATTGAATTCTTGGTACAATCATCTCTTTTTCCTTTTTCATATATTTCTCTTTCAGTTTCGATGACAGTTTACCTACATTTGTATATATGTCAGTTTATGATTAATTTTACTGGCTACTGATTTAGGTATATGTATGTTTATTATTACTTTATTTATAATTAAAAAGAGGTAATTCGTTAATAAACAATATAATTGCACATGAAACATTTCACCAACCACATGAATGTCACCAGGAGTCTTTTCCAAGAGATATTACTCGAGATTTCCCAATACAACATTATTTTGAAGCTGCATTATCAACGGTCACTGCAAAATCTTTAGAAATACCCTAGTCATTCAAATAATTGATCAATTCTCTGGCCACCATTTCACCTTTGTGGCTAGGAACTTGAATAAAATTAATTATAATCTTCTGCAATTTCCAATTAGTATCAATCCAATGGGCAATCAAACACAAATAAGAAATATTTTGAATTGATGTCCAACAATCAGTGGTCAAAGATACTCTATTGGTAACCAAGTCCTTCTTTAACTGCTTTTTCTCATCAAGAAACATTTGATAGATATCCCTCATAATAGTAAATCTTGATGAAAACTCAAATTTTGGAAAGAAATATCTAATGAGCCGCTGAAATTCTTTTCCCTCCACATGCCTAATAGGTAGCTCATCCAAAATGAAATATGTAGCAATCTCTCTCCTTACTTTTTTGTGGCTATATTTTACTAGTTGACCACTAGGAGCTACTTCTTCCTCAACAATTATAATCTTCTTGCTCTTAGTAAAAGCTTCCATCGTCATTTGTTGCTTCTTCATCTGTTTCACCCAATTACGTACTAAATGGACATTTTTTGCATTTCTTTTCCACATGTAACCACAATGTACTAGTCCCATTTAATTTTGTATCAGCTGCATAATCCAAACCACAATAGTTGCAAGCGGCCCTAGATGAATTTTCAATCTTAGTAAAATGATCCCATAGACTAGACGCTTTTTTTTTACCAACTCTCGCCCTTAACTGTGGTCGGTCGATCTTTTCCTCGTTCTTTTCTATTTTCAGTTTCCCCTTGAACATTAACTTATTGAGTCTCAGTTCTCCCATGGATATTAGCTTGTTGAGTCTCAATTACGCCTTGAATATTAGCCTGCCGAGTCTCTGTTTTCTCCTCAATATTAACTTATTGAGGCTCTACCCATTCACACCTGTCCTTTTCTTGTTATTTTACGTCTTCCTCTTCCATATTGCTACAAATAACCCACAAGCAAAGGTCCCCAAAAAAAAAAGTCAATATAAGCAGTTCAACATGATAAGTGTTTCAATTCAATGCTTCATTCATTATTATAGTATTTGATCATGTAAGATATACAACACTACGGTATATGCAAACAAAATAATAGGCTATTAACTGTAAGTTGTGGGAATGCAACTTTTAAAAGACAGTAACCATTTTTTAAGCAAAATATCAAAGCTGCAGTATATACCACCAATCTAATTCCACGTACGAATAAAATATGTAAAATCAGAAAAAAGATAATCAAAATTTTAATGTAAAATTATGCAAGCAGAGTACCGGTACAAACAAACTATCTTTATCATATAAAACAAACAAATTAAACGAAATCAAAGTTGAAAGGAAACAAGAAGTTAACAAGACACAAAATATACTAAATAGCTGAGTAAGGAAACAAAAAATACACAAACATGTTCAAGAGAGTCGAGATCTGTTTAGTGTTTACCACGCGTGGTAAGTGGCCAGTCCCGCCTACGGTCGTCGACTTCTTCTGGCCGTTGTTGTCGCTGCTAACTGTAGGTGGGTGGTCGACAGCGCGGGTTCGAGATAGAGCTGTTAAAATGGGCAGGCGGCTCGCCCATAATGGGTTTTGGGCGTGAACAGGCCGGCCCAGCCTGTATGGCCGAGAGGAGGGCCCAGCCCGGCCCTATGGCGGAGGTGGACCCCCTGGAAACGGGCCGAGACGGGCCCCCTGGAAATGGGCCGACGCTGGCCTGCCCGCAGTTGGCTCTTTTTTTATTAAAAATAAAAATTTTAAAACAATTTAATAATTGAAAAAATATATATATATATTTTTATATATAATTATATATATGTGATAAAACCTTTATCACAAATAATTTTATAACTTTAATGATAAAAACTAAAAAAAATAATACATAATTTAAGTTGATGAAAAAAAAAATAAAAAACAATTAATTAGAAAAAATATAAATTGAGATTTTAAGATAATAATAGAGAAATAAGAGAATAAAGAGAGAATAAAGTTGTTTGTGTGAAGAATGAATAAGGGGATGGAGTATTTATAAGGTAGTAGAATTTTAAGAACTTTTGTTTTTTTTTTTTTTTAATTAAAATTAATTAAAAAAAGGATCATTATAGTCTTGCCCAAAAACTATTTTCAAAAAAAAAAAAAAGATAAGGTCAGGTTGGCCCGGACTGGGCTAACGTCTGGGTCGAGCCGGGTTGGCCTGCAGGCTGAGAGAGATAGGCTCAGCCCGACCCTAGGAGTGTGGCCTGGCTAGGCCCGAGCCTATCTTGAACGAGTCGGGCTGGCCCAACCCGCGAGCTGCAGTAACGGGCCGCGGGCCAACCTGTTTGGCCGGCCCATTTTGACAACTTTAGTTCAAGAAGAGAGTGACTGAGTGGGAGGGACGAGTACTGAGAGGAGATGTGCGTGAAAGATTCAGGAAAAAATACTCTGAAAAAATTTAAAATGTGTTAACTTTGCCCGCTGTACTCCTAAAAGGTTCACTACATTATGCTAAAGGATGAAAAATGTCATGTGCATCTCACATGTCCTGAATTTGGAGGGTTATTTGGTAAATTCGCTAGATGAATTGGGATTTAACTGTAACTCCACTGAGTCTCACCTAAAAATGCTAGCTTGAAGGTACTTTTGGGCTCATAGACCATCACTTAAATACACATGATCTTCCTAAAGTATACCCGATGTGAGACTTGGGGCGTTACAAGATCATGAGTATTTAAGTGATGGTCTATGAGCCCAAAAATACCTTCAAGCTAGCACTTTTGGGTGAGGCTCAGTGGTGTTACATTAACACTCGTGCAAAAATTTTCAGAACAATATCAGTTGCTCCTCTCACAAATTCCCATAGTACACCCACAGAAGATCTCACAAATGATCCTACAATCACTACACTTCATTTATATGTTTGATTGCTTTACTATATAATTAGTGTATTGTATTTTGAATTTTGTTGTGTATAACTTTATTTTAAACGTAAATTATTGTTTTGTTAACATAGATACTTGTAGATTTTTGTTAATGCAATGAATCATATGAAAACGTAATCAGGTTTCGGTTGCCAAATGATTATGTTCGATTAATCCCGGGGGAACATAAAAAAACGACAAAGCCACAGAGAAAAAGTCCAAAATCAAAAGTCTAGATTGTAATCTTCTAAAATACACGGTTTTAAGGTTTTTTTTTTTTTTTTTAAGTACAAAACCAGGGTTTATTACTTAATTTTCCCAATAATTAAATGCCTTGTTCTCTTTTTGTTTCACCTGCAAGTTAATCTTAATTAAGCTCGTTAAGAATGCAGTTTCTACATAGAAATAAACGTTTAGTTTCCGATCAATCAATAGGGTACTTTTTTCCTTTGAAAAATTACATTGGCACCCTTGATTTATGTCAAATTTACAGTTTTGCAAAAGGATTATAGTGATACCCTTCGAGTTTAAAAGATTAAAAAAATCAATTGAATTTTCATCACTTAGCTATGATATTCACTTAATTTTAATAAACGGCCATGTAGTTTTCTTTTTTTTTCTTTTTTTTTTTTTTCCGAATCTTAGGTCGTTCACCATATTTTATTGGATTGTAATATGTGGGTTGTTAGTATATAAATTGGAGAAGTTTATGTTTAAACACTATTTGGGATACAAATTAAGCTGTAGAGGCTACATATTCTCAATAAAAAATGCTTATTGAGTTTTTTTTTTCTTTTTTTTTTTTATCCCCTCACCCCTTTTTGAATAATTAATTATTGATAAGGTGACTACTTCTACTTTTTTCCCCTCTTCCCACCCCTCATTTGATAGCTAATTACCACAAAGGATTACGTGAGATGATAACAATAAATATTAAATAACTAAATATTCTTTTAATTTTCTTTCTCAACTAAAGTCTTCTTCCTTAACATACCCCTAAATAAAGTTGTCTACTGT
Source organism: Trema orientale (assembly GCA_002914845.1). Classification (NCBI taxonomy): domain Eukaryota; kingdom Viridiplantae; phylum Streptophyta; class Magnoliopsida; order Rosales; family Cannabaceae; genus Trema; species Trema orientale. The sequence continues at coordinate 5,255 of JXTC01000657.1, forward strand.
GTAGTGATATGTGGGCACAGTTGAGTATAAATGTGTTTTCGTATCGTGCTTAACATGACTAATTTTTCTGTCGTATCATGCTTGACATATCGCAGTTTGAGAAACTTACACCTAGTACCTATTTTTAAAACTTATTTTCATATTATCCGTTTTTAATTTTTCTTTCAAAAATACTCATTTTTATAGTCCACATTTTATATGCAAAATATGAGTGGTCCACATTTTTAATGTAAATTTTATCCATGAGGTACACATTTCATGTGTAAAATATGAACAGTATACATTTAAAATATAAATATTTACCACATTTTATATTTTTCATTATAAATTTGACCTATAGTATATATTTTAAAATGTGTGCCAATTTTTAGTATAATTTTTATTTATGAAATGTAGACCAAGGTATATATTTAATGCATGAAATGTATACCAATACCATGGTATATATTTTATGTGTAAAACAGTGGTAGTCTACATTTCTCCAAAAACGGGTATAAAAACGGTTATTTATAGAAATATAGTTTTGAAAACAGGTACCCTCGCAGTTTTTAGTTGTATCGTATCACGTCTGTCCAAAGTCTTAAATCATTAACCCAACATGGTTCATTGCTATATAGCTTAACATATTTTGTTATCCTTTCGTATCATATTGTATCAATTGTCACGCTTAGATATACCAGTCTATTTAGCCCAAAATTTATCAATTTAATTGGAAAATTTTTTAATTTTATTTCGTTGTATAAAATTTTTCGCCAAATTATTCAAATGTGACCAAATAAAAACTATAAAATTTTAGTGAACTTCCTGTATCTAGACTTGAGCTTAATTTAGGGAAAGAAAAAACAAATGAATTAAAAAGACTTTATTAAAAGGAAAAATAATTGAAAATAACATGTATTAAACTCATATGTATAATGTGCTAATGTGTTTATATGCTAGTGTGTCATGCTTGTAAATGCATGGTTCAGTGCTTAACTTATAAATATGGCACGAGCCATAAAATTGAACCATACTAAGCGTGAGTCATGGCCAGCATTTTGGCATGTCACTTCGTGTTGTGTTATGTCGTGTCATTGTGCTAATAGGCTTGCTCGGCAGCCGCAAGAAAAATTCTTAAAAATCAAAATATTTTTTAGTTGTATAAATTTGTACAGCCATCGAAGAACATATTGTGAATTCCAAATTTGCTGCTTAGTTGTCTTTTTATGGTTATCCTTGGATTGTGCCGATCCATGTCCACCATTTACTTAGGGAAAAAAACAGGCATATAAAAAACAATTAAAACCCGTATTTTGATTAAAAGAAGGGATAATTGCAAAAAAATACCCTCATGTTTGGATGTTCTGCAATTTAAACCCTGAAGTTTGGATTTCTCAAAATAATACTCTAAGATTATGAATTTCTGAAAATTAATACCTGTACTGATTTTTAACTGATAAAATACAATAATATCCTCAAAATTAAGATAAATAATAAAGATTAATTTAGTTTTAATGGAGGATATTATTATTTTTTTCGTTCCTAAAATTGGTCCAAAAATCTGTCCAAAGTATTAATTTTCAGAAATTCTTAATCTCAAGGTATTATTTTGCAGAGTCCAAACTTCAGGGTTTAAATTGCAGAACACCTAAATATGAGGGTATTCTTTTGCAGTTATCCCTTAAAAAAAAAAAAAGGGAAAAAGAAGCAAAGAACGCACAATATAAGCTTGAGAAAGTTATAACTGCACAAATGATAAAATTTTTGTCAAATCTGAAAATCAGATGTACATTTTGGTAAGCTTTGAAGGAAATTGGGGGACTTCTTTTTCTTCACTCCTCTAGATACAATAAAACGAGAAAATTCATTATTCCATTCACCAAGAACTTTTAAAAGACATAAATTCACAATTCACCTCCTTATACAATATTACAACAGCTTGAGCATTTTCAAACGTTCTTCATTTTCTGGATCCAATTTGGGTGGGGTATAACAACCATGAAGATCCTCCACTATATATTCCTGCATAAATTTTCACAAACAGGGAGATCACTAATCAGCCCATTATATGCAAGTTTTCCAAGCCAACTAATGACATAAGTGCAGTCTCACCCCAAACAAACAATCCTATAAAGGTGGATGTAATAGGAAAAAGAAAAGGAGGGGGAAAAGAAAGAAGCAAAAAAAAGAAAAGAAAGAAAACCTTCAGAACCCACCTTAGTGAGCTCCCTCTTCGTGAGGATGTGGTAGTGTCTCTGCCAAATCCTCTGTATAGCCATGGTGGCAGCAAGGAAACCATAAGCTATGCCAAGAATCGCAAAGACCACAACGAAAACAATAACTAGGGCAAAACATGCTTCCATAGATGCTGGAAAGCAGTCCAATATTCCCCAACCATAACAACAGTTCTGGCAACCAGCCATCCGTGGATCATTGCTATTAAGTGATGAACAATGCAGTATAAGCCCAAAAAATCCAAGCAGCACAAAAAAGGCCAGTACCCCTGGAAGTATCAGAAACACAGCACAATAATTTAACAAAAGAACCTGTGCAAGGAATTGAAAGCAAATTGAAATACTTCTATTGCCTTCTCCTCTCCCGGTTCTTTTTCTTCTTTTTTTATACTATTACAGTTTTCCTTCATTATAAATAGAGGAAGCCAAAACCTATAACACCCCTGAAAGACCACGGAGACATGATCCATAAAATATAGAAGCAGAAATGCATTATTTGAAAGAAAGTCTGCACAGCAAGCAGCAAGATTACAAGGAATAACACTGCATGTAAATAATTTAAGGTTCCAAACATTAAAGGAACAGATTAGTCGTGATAGTTATGGATATCTTTTGTATTATCCAGAATATTAGTTCAAATAACAAAAGAAGACTGATACATGAGCAATGGCATGTAAACAGGTCACATTTAAATTCTCTCTGAAACCCTAACCCAAAATCTCCCAGTCTATCAATTTCAAATGGTAAGTTCGATATACTCAAGTTTATGCTATACTAAGGCAGCACTCCTTGGTTTAAGTGGGAGGAGCAGTATATTATGGTCTTGCAGGAGGAATAATGCTTATGTCTGTATGCAGATAGAAGCATATAGTTGTATATATTCATAAGCATGCTAAACAAGAAATGGTCCACTGAGTGCAACAAAATTTTTTAAAACAAATACGTGTAAAAGAAAATAAGATTATAACTACTACTAAGGTCCTTACGATCACAAGAAACATGGCACGAACCTTCAATTACAGAAGAAAATTGAATAAAACTGCATAACATGGTTTGAAACTATCTGGTTACCTATACAATAATAAAATGGTATAGGATGTTTTGACAGAATACGATCCCAACCATCACTAAATGAATTTCTGAACGCTCCGTCTTTGTCCATCATATAAGCAAAGCTAGCCATGACAGCAATTACCTGGAAAGACATGTTCCAATATGAGAAAAATGATGGAAAATATATACTAAATTTCAACTGAAAACAATAAAAGATTGGAGACCTATACTCAATCAAGGAGGCGATAATATTTTTATCAAAACCTCACATTCGTTGAATTAAGCTCTCATCAAATATTTCTACCTCATAACAAAAATATTAGAGTATTCCATTACCAATCAAAATTAAACATCAAAAATATGTTATCCCTAGGACTCTAGTCCACATGCTGAACAATTGCAACAAGTCCCACTTATGAAAAGTTCTGAGCAGAAAGAATAATCATTAAAAACCCTTCTCTACCAGACAGTAAAAATCATCGATTGGGTATGTATCAAAATGCAAAAACATTAGAAGCTTAAAGAAGTTACACCATAATCAAGTTAAAAATTAAATATAACTGAAATGATGATGGAACAGATTTGTAATTTAATATCAACGTAAGTTCTAAAATCTAAACAGAAGGATACTTAGAAACAAAGCAGAAGCAAATATGGCAGAAAGACATGAGTGGCTTGACTCTTGAGTAGTAAGCGATTGGGATCATAAACGAATCAATTCATGAACAGAGTAAAAAGAATAATATCTTACTGTTTGTACAGCCAAAAATACGAGGAACACATCCCTTGCCACAAATAGTCGAAATTTTATTTTACGCCATGAGTTGTCCTCAAATGATTCAACTCGTAAGTGAAATTGAGCTTTACAAGTTGTGCAATGAGAGAAAGCAAATCCTTCCTGTACAAACAAAGTACTCAGTATATTGCCAACTTTCAATTACCATCAAATAGCAGCACCGATATTAGTCACATGCATTAAAAAAATACTATAATTACCTTAACAGAACGCCAATGGTCAAGACAGGATCGATGAACAAACTGCTGGGTGCCCTTACACATGCAAGGCGAAATCATTTCGTCCTCTATAAGATTGAACAACAGGACTTTTTTAGGCTGAGAATATGGACATCCGCCTTAGTAGCAATTACATTATGCCTTAGTAGCAATTAGATTATCCATAACCCAGAAAGAGAGTACAATTAGAAAAGAGAGTTTTCAAAGAAGATTCCATTTACATTATCAGCCGAGCTAGTGAACCAATTATTCTTTTTAGTACATAACATTTACATTTAAATGGTTTGCTACCTTCTCGTCATAAATTGACACAAAGCTAATGAAGACTGAAATCTGAAAGGAAGTATAAACTTTTTCATGGAGCAAGTGAACTCCATTTAAACCAATTCTAACTCTGATAGTTCAGTTATTGGAGTACCAAACAAGCCTAAGCACGGCGGTCCTACTAGTGGGGTAAGTCCATTTCTACTTATTGCTCCCCACAAACTCCTTAACTCCTACTATGCCATAATACATTCCAACTTAACACAAAATTTTCAGCTTCAGGTAAAGTAACAAAAAAATCTTTGAAGATACCCACTACATATGATATAGAAAAAGACTGCAAGACCCAATAGACCCATAATTTAATATAAGTTAAACCAAGAAAAAAGAAAGAAACAGAAAAAGAAATTGACCTGGTTCAGCATCACTTTCAAGACAAATGCGGCAACAAGGAATAGAACCAGACTCAATATCATCTTCATCCTTGATCTCAGTTGAGCCCCCTGGGGAAGAACTAGATTCAGCCTGGTTCTCCAGCAAAGGGTCGGAGTCACCAGGTTCCTGAACCTCTATTGCCTCTAGTTGAACTTCACCTTTCATCGATGCAAACCTAATACAATATTTTTAACACAAAACAAAGAACAAAACTCAAAACCCTGGAATCAAGATCGATCATATCCAAATTAATCGACACGAAAATCCCAATAAAAGGAATCAAGATTATGATTTTGTATTATATAATTAATTGCATATCAGTTTTTTTTTTGTTTTTTTTTCTTTCCATTATGCAGTTTTTATTCTTTTTTCTGAGAGATTTTCTAGGCAACCAAACAGACGGGGTTAGCGAATATTGACCGATTAATTATGAAAGAATTTGGTGAAATTAAATTTAAATTAAAATACGTACCTGGGGTTTTTCCGAGAGACAAAATGAGTGAGCGAGTGTTGTATGAAATTATTGAAACGGAAAGAGAGAAAAATCAAATTAGAGAAAGAAAGATTGTTTTGGAGTGATGAAACCAAGAGGCTTCTTTTACCTATTAGGCGCGCGGTGCGTACGACGCACGATGATCATGATGATGATGATGACGACTCGTTATTCATCTGATTTCACGTCCCACGTGGGGCCCCCTTTCATGGGCCTAGATGAGTCACGGATTTTATTAGGCTGGGCCTTTAGATTGGGCGTATGCAAATTGGGCTAATGTAGTAGACGCAATCAAGGCCCGGCACATCATCCAAACCGGACCTTATCATTAGGAAAAATGACATTTCGTACGAAAAATAATGACCATAATACGACTTGATCCAAAGTATTTATTTTTGTACAACCTTCATTAGAAAAATCATCTTTTAAGAGGAAACTTTTTGGCACTCAGATTCTCAAGAGCTTCATTGAAGAGCTTGGAGAGGTCTCCTTCGAAGATTTCTAAGGAAGAAGACATATAGAGACCGTTATCTGGTCTGTGGGGACTAAAGGTGTGGGTATATGGGTTAACGATTGGGTTACCAACGGAAATGGCATTCGATCTAGGTGAAGCAATCCCAAAAGAAAAATTGAAAATACAAAACTATTTCGATCAAAGGAAAGCTTATTTGATCGTTCTATGATTGTTCATCAATAACCATTACAGCGAGTTCATGTAAATGATTAAAGTCTATCCTTACTTTATTTTTTATGCTATTGATTATGGTTTTATTTTATTTTATTTTTTTTTTTTGAAAGATGATTTTGGTTTTACTTATAAAATTGTAACAGCTATGGAAATGCAAAACTTGTGAAAATTGGGACTGAGATTGAGATTTTAAGGGGAAATAGTTGCTTTATTATTCCAAAATAAAGATAGTTTCAGATTTAAAGATTAGTTTAGATGCTTTTTTGGAATTTTAGTGAGTGAGCTAGAATAATATTTTAGACTGAATGATGAAATTGTGTAGAATTATCAGAAATAGAATTGTTGCACACCAAATGCTCGATGAAATTGCTCAATGATAATTAAGTAGAAACCTTCGTGGTTTCCTGTGATTTACTTAGCTACATGACATTCTATAAAAAAGAAATCACGATGGTTTTCAGGAAACCTTCTTGGTTTACTGTTATTTACTTAGCTGCAGGACATTCTGCTAAAGAAAACTACGAAGGTTTCTTATGATTTACTTAGCTACATGACATTCCACAAAAAGGAAACTACGATGATTTCTAAGAAACCTTCATGGTTTCCTGTAATTTATCTAGTTATAGGGCATTTTGCAAAAAAGAAACTACAATAGTTTCCAGGAAATATTCGCAATTTCCTGTGATTTACTTATGTATAGGATATTCTGTTAAAGGAAACCAAACTGGTTTCCAGGAAACTTTTGTGGTATCCTATGATTTACTACTTACAGGACATTCCGTTAATAAGAATTCAAATTGGTTTCCAAGAAACTTCTGTGGTTTCCTGTAAAGAAGAAGAAGAAAAAAAAAAAAAAAAGAGCCTATTTACTAAAATACCACAACATTTTCTAGCTTCCAAAGTATTTAGAAAAATACTTTAAAAATATCGTATGAAATTTTTATTATTTTTGAAAAGTCATAAATTTGGTAATATTTTTTGAAAAATAAGTATAAGTGTTCAAAACCCTTATCAATAGGAGGAAAAGACACCAAGACTCAGTTTAGTTTAGCTTTTTAACAAGCTAAAAGTATTTTTCTAATAATCTGTGGGCCAAAAAATGCTTGGTAAAAACTTAAAAATCAAATTATTCAATTATTTTTGATAAAGTTACAGCCAAAAGTCAAAGCCGTCTTAGGCCAGTTTTGGTTTTTAGATTATGCGGAAATCTACACTATTTTTCAATGAATAAATCATAATGGCTAGAATATTCTCACTTAAAAGTAAAAATGCCAAACATTTAATTGAGTTTATTTTCATATCAATTTTTTTTTAAAAAGTATTAATATATTTAAATCAAAATTAACTAAAATACTATTCATATTAGTTATTTTGAAGTACCCAAATTGATTCTTTATTAAAATTTTAAATTCAGATGAAAATAAAGTAAATTAAAATAAAATAAAATAAATTTAATTGAGTTTATTTTTAAACCAATTTTTTTATAAAAGTATTAATATGTTTATTATGTACAAAATATGCATAATTGTAAAAAAATATTAATAAGCTCTTTTCATGAATATGCATAATTGTATAATGATGTTTTTTTTTATTATTTTATATTTGTACAATAATTAAGTCACACAATTTACCAAATACTTTAATACAATTTTTTTTCAAATTACAGTACTTTAAAATTACAGTTTACTAAACTCTAAGCTACTTCACGCAACAACGGATTTTTCTTTCAGTACAGTATTTTTCTTAAAATTACAATTCTGCCAAACTGGCCCTAAGATTGATCTTTCCCCTTTAGTTATTTTTGTGCATAATTCATATAGTGACAATATTGGGACAATATTTTAGACTTTCACAGGACTTGGTAGAGAGATAAATAATTGCCATTCCAATACTACCCTTGTTAAAAAGCCTACAATAGTTTTCCTAAAAAAGAAAAAAAAAAGTCTGTGGCAGATGAGACTTTCCCTTTCTTTTCTATTCTTTTTTTTTTTATATATATACTAATGTAGAGCACTTACTTTTCTATCCATTTTCTTATTTCTTTCTCTCTCCCATCTCTCGTCTTTGACTTTGCATTCTCTCTCTCACTCTCTCTCTCAATAGCTATGTTCTTTAACAACCATTTTGTTATTTTATAACAAAACTTAGTTGGCCAATAACAAGACCTATAAGTTGGTCAACATCCTATTGACATCTACATATCAATACCACTTATTGGTCAAGAATATTTTGACTAGTAGCTCATCATTATCATATAGTCAACCATGAAGTAGTTGTAATCTTGATAGAGTAATTTTTTTATTTTACTTTTTTCACAAGGATGACAAGTATTGTTGTTTTTATGAAGTATGATGATCGTTGGGATGAAAATAACATTTACATTAATTGTGAAAGCATGAGTATTTTGGTTTTTATTAGCTCATCATATGTTCGTTTTGAAGATATTATATGAGGCACTTGAGTTAAAACCTGAAAGTCATACGTTACAGATTAAATATATATATATATATATATATTTGAACTCGGAACCTTGCTTGTAAAAATTGTGAATAACTGTTCTATCAAAGTCTATTTTGAGCTAAAGAAGAATGAAGATAAAACAAAATTTTGTCTTTGAGTTGATATAATCGAGGAGCCCACCATGTTAGATAAAGGTATGTTTGTACCCATGACAATAGGCAAACTTTTCGTAGTATGATTCCCCTTCATAGTACGATTAATGAATCCGAAAGTTGTTCTACAAGAAAAAGACAAGAGTAGAAGTATGAAAATAACTGCATGAGGGTTAGATGAGACACTCCTTAAGTATTATAAAGTAACTTTTCCTTCATTTTTAATGTATGAACTTATATATCATAGAATATAATATTCTGCTTTAGGATATAATTTTTGAGTTAAGGTCAAAAACTTGTTAAGCACAGGTCAAGATACTTTTGACGCAAAGGTCAAAATTTTTTTGACCAGAGGTCAAGGCTCGTCAAGAGAGTCTTGACCTCAAATCAAGATGTTATTTACCTTGGTTCAGGAACTTCTTCACTTAAGGTCAAGATCAACTTAACTTCGAGTCAACAACTATTTCACTAGGGGTCATGAAGCACCTACGTAAATGTAGGTTCACGTGAAATCTATGTGTATTAATATTTCTTAAATTTATATATTTGATCAAAAATAATTTGACATGAAGTCAAGAATAACTTGACCAGAAGTAAAACAATTTGACCTGAAGTGAAGAATAATAATAATTTGAATTAAGTCGAAAATATTTTGACCTACAGTCAAAAACAATCTGACCGGAAGTAATTTTAACAGAATTTAATTTAAAAGTGTTGTCATTATATAATTTTAGGCAATAAATATAACTATGCCAATAACAATCAACACCAAAAGGTTTAAAATCCGTAAAATATGTACAAAATATAATTGTCTAAAAAATATATACAAACTATTTCCACGTCTTTCTTTCCCTTAATTGGCACTCTCCTCTCTGTCAGTTTCTGAATTTTATTCAACTTTCCATATGCCATGATAACACAACTCATAAGAAACTTCTGTCTATTTTATCCTCTCTACAGTGACCTTAGATATAGGCTTGTCAGACATAAGGAACTTTGCATACTTAATGACAAATACACTACAGTGCCAGCTGAAAAATTAAAAAATAACCATTAAATAATTAATAAGTTAAAAGCAATTTATCCAAAAGTCAAATATAAAAATCTAGCTTAACTTGACATCAAGTCAGGAGGAACTTGACTGCAAATGAAGAGGAACTTGACCTCTATTCACCTTAAGTGTCAAGAGGAACTTGACTTCGGGTCAGGTTTCCCCTTATCTACAAGTCAAGTTTCCCTTGACGAGAGGTCAAGTTCCACTTGACCTTACTTGGCCACAAGTCAAGCGGAATTCAGGTCAAGTTGCTCTTAAATGGAAGAGCCATCTAGGTCAGTTTCTGCATTATGTCCATTCTTCTTTGTTCTTTGGTTAACTTGTCATTTTATAGTCCAAACCTTCATATAAACGGCATTATAGAAATTGACTTTTCTTGCACGCATGTCTTTCTCACTGACATAATATTTTCATGCCTGCAAAATAAGATAAATACATCAGGATGAAGTCAAAAACTAAATTAATAAGGTAAGTAAGGTAAGCAAGGTCATAATATTATGGACTTCATTTTTGACATTAAATCAAGAGTTTCTTGACTCTCGGTCAAAAAAATTTTGACCTTAAGTCAATAAGCTCTTGACTTAATGCGTATTTTTACTAGAGGATCTTGTCTTTAAAAAGTACTTTCCTTTAGAGGTCAAAAAGTACTTGACTTAACATCAAAACGTGTGTAACTGAAAGTAAAGAAATTCCTGATTTAAGGTTATAAAGTGTTTGACTTGAATTTAAGAAGCACTTCATTTAAGGTCAAGAGGTGTTTAACTTGAGGTCTTTTGACTTAATTTAGGACCCAAAAACAAACAGAACAAGTCCAAGTTTTCACACAAAAATAATTGCTCATCCTACTACGCATCCACACACACACATAAACTCAAATTCAGTCACCCAAAAACAATATTTTGAACTCTTAAATTAGTTCAAATGAGCATTATTTTGAAAATAAAACCTTAAAATGGCCAAATACGTAAATAATCCAACTTTTTCCCCATAAAACAATAACCAAAACACAAACAATTTCATAATTAGTGAAAACACTTTATATTCAACAATCATCGCTTGTAAAAGTTGTACTATTTTAGAACCAAAACTTCAAAAGTGGCCAATAATATAAAAAATACCAAATTTCTCTCAAAAACAAAAACCACATAACATAAACATATCAATAAACATCAAACAAAGTAAAAATAAACTCTACTCATAAGATCAATCCTCTAAAACGAATCATTTTGTTCCAAAAAAAACATGTAAATAACCCACCTTTTTGTCACTGGAGTATTTGCGCCTAATTTCTCTTCAAATATTTCGCTCACGACGCTGAAAATTTTAACTGTGTCTTCAAATCCTCCATTTTTGGAGAAATGGAGCTTCCTAGAACGACCAAATAGAGATTTTCACTATTTTAAGAAGAAGTGATGGCTGAAAATGATGGTAAAATCTAGTATAGAGGGAAATTTTGGAGGTGATTTTGAGGATTTTCTCTCTCGAAACCAGATGACTTCACTTTCTCTCTCTCTCTATACCTTTTCAAAATAGAAGAAAGATTACTGATATAGCTTGGGTGGCAAAGAGTAAGATGGTGTAGTATTTTTCATAAGGATAAATGCGTATTTTTGCATAATTGAGCCCCACTTTCTAGTCTTATAAAATTTATTATTTAACATAGTCACAAAAAAGTCAAGTTGCCCCAAGTTACTACTATTGGTGTCCTTTTCTCTGTCATTGTTGACCTTATTTTGTAGCTCATGGAAGGTGTGTCTGAAAAAAAAAAAAAAACAATCAAACAAAAAATTTTTGGTGAATATAGGACTAATTATAACTCATAAAATAAGACCTTGTTTCAATCCCCCCAAAAAAAAATGAAAGACAAATAATGTCCTTTTTTTTCTCCCACGAAAATATGTATTGATACTAATCATAAATTTAGGTTTCTAAATGATTAAACATCTTTTGTATAAGTTTGACTTTAACCATATAAACTTCCAAACCAAACCAATCCATATCGTGTGATGTAGTTATTTTGCTTTGTAATTTCCGTGATGTGGTTTGAAATGTAGGTTATAATTTTTATTCAATAAATTAATCAATCTGCACCACCCATATATATACATAGATTTCAAAAATATTTTCTATATCAATTTACACATAAAAAAAATTTGATAGGTTGGTGAAGAAATTTATTATACACCTTACCTTGATATTCTCCGATTTGACCCTAAATGTGCTATTTCATGTTGTTTCATGTCATTAGATAGATGTTTAAACACTTGCATTTTAGACATTTACTGTGTAAATCTTATTTTGATATTTGAGTTTCAAAAGTACACGTATGAATATACAGGGTGTTGGAGAGGGGGGAGGGAAGGAAGGTACTATTTTGATATTTATTGTTAGTGACTATAAAGTTCATCTTTTGAAATTCCATGAACTCATAGGCATTAAGAAATAATTTAAAACCTCTTAACTAATAAATAGGAATTAATTTATAAAAAATTAGGTTTTGATGAAGATAATTTGATTATTTATTTTTAATAAGTATCTAATAGGTTATTTAGTATAACTTCTGAGTTTAAGATATTTACTGATTTTGGGGCCCAAAAAGAGCCATATACCTATTCAACCGTTACTTTTAATTGTCGTGGTTAAAAATTTTCTTCTACTGTATTTTGTAATTTGGTTAAAAAATTAGGTTTTTAATACTTTTACCTATAAAAACCCAAAAGAATTACAAAAATACGAAGGTCAAGTTTTTTCTTTTTTCCATACAGTTTTTATTAAAAAATATCACTTTTTACAAAAAATAGAAAAATACCATTTTTAAAATGGTTACTGGTTACCAGTTTCTGAAAACGGGATATCGGTTACCAGTTGCCAGTTACATACCATTTACAAATACTTTTGATTACTAGTTACCAATTTTTGAAACTGGTTACTGGTTACTAGTTACTATTTTAAAAAATGATATTTTTCTAAATTTTTTTTAGAAAATAGTATTTTTCTAATAAAAGCTGTACCGGACCTTAAAAAACACAGGCCACCATATTTTTCAAATTTTTTTCAAAAAATGTTATAAAAGGCCTAATTTCCCTAAGAAATTTTATAAAACACTGTCAACCCACGCCGCATTCACCCTTAGTAAAATATAATGTTGAAAATAATGGCTCAACCTCAGTCAAAAGTTTTGACCATAAGCAAGCTCAATAGTCATTACTAAGCATAATTATTATTTTTTATGTGCTCCACTATGGTCCAATTTTTCATCCCCAATCGAATTCAATATAAAGAAATTAAATTTATAGATTTTGGACATTTATACCTATTTTTTAAAAAATACTACCAAATTTATGATCTTTCAAAAATAATAAAAACTCAGTACGACTTTTCAGGATATTTTTCTAAATACTTTGGGAGCTAGAAAACGTGGTGGTATTTTAGTAAATAAGTCATCTTTTTTTTTTTTTTTAATATGAAACCACAAAGGTTTCTTGGTAACCAGTTTGATTTCTTTTTAGCGAAATGTCTTGTACGTAAATAAATTACAGGAGGTTAACAAATGTTTCAAACCATAAAGGTTTCCTTTTAGCGGAATGCCATCACAAGAAACCACAAAGGTTTCTTTTTAGCAGAGTGCCATGTACATAAGAAAATCACAGGAAACCATAACGGTTTCCTAGAAACCACTTTGATTTCTTTTTAGCAGAATAACCTGTACATAAGTAAATCATATAAAACCACAAAAGTTTCCAAGAAACTAGTGTAGTTTCCTTTTAGAATACTATGTATGTGAGTTAATCATATGAAACTACAAAGGGTTTCACGAAACCAGTTTGGTTTTCATGTAACAGAATTTCCTATAGCTAACTAAATCATAAAAGGTTTCTGAAATCCAAAATCTAGCAAAAGCCAGAAAAGACAAGTCAATGAAACCCAAAATCTAAGCAAAGCTCATATCCAAAATCTAGCGAAAATTAATAAAGACAAGTCATGTTTTGATTTCAGAATAATAATAAATTAGAATCGATTATCAACATAAAAGAGCATTTCACCATAAAAAAACCTATGGCATAATAAGTTCAGCAACTATATTATAAGAGAGTTTAGACCTTGGAGATTAAATGACTCCTCCCATGGTAATACTCGTTGAATCACTTGCTAGTCTCAGTCGGTCTCGATGCTAAGCCGACAGTCCTCTTTGCTAAGAAGCTGAGCGAGACGTGACTTAATCAGCTCAAGGACTTCTCCAATACGGACTGATCGTACAACTCCCGTCCGAAGAAAATGGTATTTTTGCAGAAAAAACACCGTACAAACAAAAAAAGACTTATTTCAGACTTCGTATTTTTGGTATTATTTTTAAATTTATCAACGAAATTTGTTGACCCAAATCAATTTTTGATTTTTGGAAGAATAAATTTAATGGCTATCAGCCGATGACCAACAAGTCTTAGGTTGTAATTTATCTTTTATAATTTGATTTCGAAATAGGTTTGCTAGCAATAAAGGCCTTTTTTTTTTTCCAGTAAATTAGTAATAGAGCGCCTTTTCGCTCCATAAGGATTTATTAGTTGTCCTATCAAGTGTTAGTCTCTCGTATCAATATAGTATACATGATTCATCCCATGTACTTCCTTCTCTTTAATAAAGAAATAAAATAATGAAAAACTGTTGTATTGACCAAAACAGCATAGATCGTTTATTTGTCTCCTCAAAACTTCGTAGTACCTTCAATTTCTTTTTTCTATTTTTTGGAAGCAAACCGCCCGCATCAACGGGCAAAGACAAATTTTAGAGGGAATTCGATTTTTTTACGGAAATTTTAATAAAAATGAAAAATTTTAAAATTCGAGAAAAATTCCAAAACTATTTAGAAAAATACTACTTTTAAAAGATTTATAAAAATATCACCTTTTAATAATTGATGATTTACTTGAAGTAATCGGACTAGTTTCCTCAAGTAACTCTTGATTACTTCAAGTGACTTGATTGGTGACCTTGAGTACATTTAAAAAGTACCAATTTAAAAAAAAATAATATTTTTCTAAATATTGAGTGGTAGTTTTCTAAACAAACTATGGATTTCTCAAAAGTTGAAACCCACCCTGGATTTTTCAAGTTTTTCGACTATGGGCCTTGATTTATATAAAAAGCCCAAAACTTTATTAACTCGAATCGTCATGAATAGACGAAGAGATGAAAACAAGAGAACAATCAACTCAGTACAAATCACTAGGAGTAGAAAAAGTATAAGTAGCTAACTTATAGGCCACAACATTCCAATACCAAGGAACATACGATAAGGACCACAATTAGTATAATAAAGTAAACTTTTAACATCAGAGAATAAAAGAGTATTATCCGCTAAAGTTACTGAAGAATTTAGACCCTGAACAGCACTCAAAGCGTTGTATTCCACTTGAACCAGTAAGTTTGCTCGGCTGGCAAACAAAAGCCCTTCACAAATAGCAAGCAACTCACTATTGTCCACAAAGAAAGAAGTGAAAATTAGGCCTTGAACGGTGTTTTTAGAAAAGTATTAGAAATATACGGTGGACTCAGTTTTTTATAGATCCAATACCATATTTTTTAGAAAAATACCGCTTTTTTAAAAGGCTTTTAGAAAAATAACATTTTTAAAATAGTAACGAGTAACCAGTAACCAGTTTTCGAGCAATAGTAACTAACAACCAAAGGTATTTATAACAGTTATATAACTGGTAACCGGTAACTAGTTTTTAGATACCAGTAACTAGTAACCGTTTTTAAAAATAGTATTTTTTTAAAAAGCCGTATTTTTCTGAAAAGAGACGGTGCGAGAATTAGAAAAAAAAATCTGACCCATAGTATTTTTGTGATTATTTTTTATTTTTGTAGGTAGAAGTGTTGGAAACACAAGAAAGAACCACGAAGCTTCTTGGTGAAACTGGCCAACACTCATCCACTTGTATCCCGAAATTAGGTGTTCTGTAGAATAGACTTAAGTCATTTTTGGTACACTAAATAAGGACTTTGTATTGTATTATATTAATTAAATACAATACTATGTTTAGTTGTACTTTTGTATTGTACTATTTAATATAACATCAAAATTTAATACAATACTAATAGTATTATCTAATATAGAAAGAGGTTTGTATTATGATGTCTTTTAAAAGTGATAATTTTCAAAAATCAAAATTAAAAAGTGATATTTTTGAAAAGGAACTTTTGAAACGTGGTATTTTTCAAAATCATTTTTTTCAAAATAATATTTTTCTAAATGAAATTTTAAAAGTAATATCTTTCAAAAATGAACTTTTAATGCAATATCTTAATATAATGCAAAACCAAATATATATAATACTGCAATAGAATAATATAATATAATACATCACAATACAATACACTATAATATAATAAAGCATACCAAACATGACCTTAAACGTATAAACGGTACAAACCAAACTGGGTGGTGTTAGGAATTGGCGTTATAGTTTTCTGAAGTCCAATTTCATTCTATTGCATAACATGTGGTTTGCGAATTCTTTCTACCGTAATTAACTAAATCGAAGTCCATATGTTTATATATAATAATCATTTGAAACATTTTCATATAAATTACATTTGACCAGTTTTCACAGGCTTATCCATTAAAAATCTTTTAAAATATTTTCATGTAATTTACATATGGCAAGTTTTCACAAGTTTATTTAGAAACCTTATTTTAGAGAACTTTTTCCTTAAATTGTAAATACTAAATACGTTTTCCTATATTATTAAATACTTTATTAGTCATCAAACAGTTTGCTCGGGATGAGGTGCTTTTTCTGCAAAAGAAAAATTAAACATAATAATGATTAATTATAATAAGCTTTGTGGGTCTTGGTCTAACGCCACATGTTAGATAGTTAGGCTTCAGTTAGATTAGTATACTGAATTTAAATGATTGGAATTTAAACTGCTAAATTTAATTGGAGAGTTGTATATAAAGCGGTCGTATTACATAACTTGTCTTAATAAATAACTTAACCTCACAGATTTGTTGGAATTTAAAGTACTCAAAATAATATGGAAGGATGTAAATAATGTGGTCACATTACATAACTCAGTGTACTAAACATCTCACTCACACGTGTCTGTGAATATTTAAATTACAAAATTTAAATATTAGTAATTATGTTAGCACAATATAGAGTTTGTTAGCACTCTGTAGAGCAATAGAAATTAATGGGATAAATAGCTCAGTATTCTAAAATCTAAATAATAATAATAATAATATTAATAAATATAATAATATTAATGCGATATATATGTATAATATGAATGATAATGATATAATAATGATACTTTATCTTATGATATAGTAGTAATATAATATGTGATGTTTCAATAGAGATTTTTGTTTTTACTCTATGGATGGGTACTTTAATTTGAGTCATTGGATTTTAATCTAATGGCTAGAATAATATTAGTAGATTTACTAAAAAAATTATTATAATTAATACATATATAAATATAAAAAGTTATTTAAAACAAAAAAAATAGGTAACCTGATGAACTGGTCAATTTTTTTATTTTTATTTTTTTATAAGAAAATGAAACTAGTGAAAAATACTTAATAATCGTAAATAACTCTTAACTATCTTATTTGTTAGGGGAAAAAAACAACAAAAGATGTACAAATTTTAAGCTGATTTATGCATATTTTTTAAACTAATTTTCTTTCAACGTAGTTGCTTTATTCATAGTTTTTTTAAATTAAAGAAAATAACTTATTCATAATATGAAAATTATGCTACCTTAGATTTTACCTTTCGTATAATAAATTTTTTTTTTTTGAAATATTGAAGATACAATAGTACATATAGTTTTAAATTAACGATAATTAAAAAAATTAAACTTTAAATTAAATTTTCAAAAAGGAAAGAAATAAAAAAAATGAATTAGAAATTAATAAAGATGACTTGTTATTGTAGGTTTATTTCCAAATTAGTCAAAGTTACTCATTTATGGGGCAAAAACAAAAATACCCATTGAAAACTCACCCATGTATATATATATATATATATTATAGGGATATTGGTGTCAGGTATATGTATGAATATGGATGAATTTATAGATGGCTTGGTGGGATTTATAAAGTAGAAATTGATATTATATGTATATTATGACTAGGTAATAACCATAATTAGGGGAAAAAACATCCGGAGAAGAAATGGATTTGGGAAGAAAGTTTGCTTTATTTAGAATAATGGAAAGAGATGAGAAAAAACAAATTAAATGAAGTGTTAGGCTTTTAGGATAAAAGGTCAAAGAAATTTAATAAAGGTGTTGACTTTATTTGGAAGAAAAATTCACGGATGAAAGAAAGAAAGAGAAAGAGAAAGATAGAGAGGAAAATGGGAAAGAGAGATAATGGCACTTATTAATGGCAGAGAGTAATCAAAAAGAAAAAATTATATATGTTATTAATGTTGCTCCTTTACAAAGCCATAGTAAGCCTTTATATAGGCAATACAAAGAATCTTAATCCGCTGTTAATGATATTTATCCTAATTCCATTAATTGTATGGCTATTACTCATGGCCTTAGTACCTAAATGAGTGTGATAATACTTGTCAGCACATTTAATCTTTAGAAAGCTCTTCCAATAAAAGCTTGTCATGTGTCCCCTTTATAATCCGACTAATTATTGATACTTATTTTGGAATGTCAAGTCTTCTTTTGTCGAGTGTAATTTTGATATGTCAAGTTTTTTTAACTGACACAATATTATATAATTATTACATTATTTTGTGACTTAATATTTTAGTTAGTGACTAATTATTAAAATTTTATCACATCTCAAAACACAGGTAAACTATTGAAAAAGTCTTTTCGCTATGCTAAATTTAAAAAAATGTCATTTTGTTCCTTAAACTTATAAAATTATTATCGTTCGTCGACAATTATTTTGTTAACCTTCCAAAAAATTTTAGGCAGAGTATTAATTCCATTCAAAAATTAGGTCAAAATTAGTTCCTATACTTTGAAAAGAATTTTATTTTGGTTCCTTTGCACTAAAAATTAAATATAAAATGTTTAAAATGACTAAAAGAGAATATTTAAGAATAAAAATGGAGAGTTCTCAATAAGACCAACAAAGTAATTAATCTTTCAGTCTATGTGTGTATATATATATATACAAGGAGAGCCGTTCTCGATAGGTATTTACACTTTTGCTCCATAAATAAGTTTGATCAAATTGAAAATGACTTGAAGTAATACGTTAATATCAAAAACTGTCTCAATTTAGTGTATCCACCATATCCCATACTAATCAAATAACGTTATATCATCTTATTTTCAGCAACTTATTTCTTTAATAACTCCCCACAAAATGCTTCTTTTTATTTTAGGATGATGTAGCATTATTTAATTATTGGGACATGGAAAAAGTAGCAAAAAAATGTCCAATTAGAATACACATTAATCGGTGAATATATCTATACTTATATTAGAAGCACGGATGAGCAGTACTTATATTAGAAGCACGGATGAGCAGTACAGTTTTTCTTACTTACTTTAACCACCAATTCATCCTGGCCATTTATTTATCTTTGATCCAATGGTTGATAATAGTCCAGCTCTTCCCTGCTTGAATAACGTGTGTTTCTAGTATTGCTGACGTGTTTTTTCGTCTCTCCAGTCAGTCCCACTATTTCCATCTCTCGCTTACCTTCTGTTCTTTCCCTATGCATCTTCCTTATACTACTCTTATTTCTTTCCTCCCTCTCTAATGATCCAAAGAGATAATTCATCATTCTCGTGTCTCTTTACTGTTCATTTTGCTTTTTTTCTCAAACAGTTGTCTCCCTCGCACAATAAGAAGAACCACCAGCTTTTCTCATTACAGAAAATGCACAAATGTTCTCTTGTCAAACCATAATCAATTTCAACTATTATTTATACAAGAATTTGGATTTTATTCTTGCATTTTCCTCTTTTGTTTATCTTTTTCTTTTCCTTATTCCAAAAAGGGTATGAACTTCAGACAGTTTGGAGATTGCTCTTTATCTCTCTGTTTTCCTTCATCTGTTGTTCCACTTTCCTCTAATTTCTTTCTTATAGTGATTGCAAGAGTAACGATCTGAAATCGGAAAGGAAGAAAGAAGAAAATTCCTCTAATTTCTTTCTTATAGTGATTGCAAGAGTAACGATCTGAAATCGGAAAGGAAGAAAGAAGAAAATTTGATCTTGCTGACCGTTGCGACTTCTGTTAGTATTTAATAATGTAGCTTTCTTTTCTGGGTTTGTTTTCATCTCCCTAGGCTCAAGGAATTTTTTTACCCACCTACCATGAAATTGCATGTTAAAAAATATATTGTTTTTTGAAGTTTTCTAAAAGCTTAAGATTAGTTGATTAATTTGATTTAAAAGTTTGATTATCATCTTCTCTTTAGAAGTAAGCCTTAAATGTTACGTTTCTTATTACTATGCTTTTCTACCCTTAAATATTATGAATATGTATGATTTTCATACCCTTAATATGTGATAATTTTGCCAAGAATCAGCGAAGAGGAAGTGTACATAATCATCATATAGTTTACTCTTTTACAAAAATATATATAAGATGGAATTTATACTTTTATAGAGTTTTTGGTTGATTTCGATATTGCTTATTAATTCTACATGCATTAAAATGTATGTCTTATTTCCTGACTGGAGTTTCTAACTTTTTTCTTTTATTTTATTTTTCTCACCATCCTATGTTCTCTGACTTATCATCTGCTTCTCAATCTCAGTCTTTGCATATTTAGATTTTGAGGAAAATATGAAAGCTTTTAAATGCAGTTTTATCCAAATGCAAATTTAGAGCATCAAATGACTAGGGATATAATAGAGTCTGAACAAAAAGTGCACCAACTACCTTAATCTTCCAGCATATGAATATATCCTAATTAAATTAAGAAAAAAAAAGAACCTTTATTTTTCTTTGTTAGCTCACATAAATTATCTCATTGATCTTGTAATAACATTAACATCTGCTTTTGTTTTACAATTGCCTCTTTACATCTTGTTAAGACAGTTTAAACACACGTTCTATTGTAGGATAAGCTTGGAAGGTACTTGCAAAGTATATAATATTTCATTCTAGATACTTTTGTGCTCTCATTATTGCACAAATCCATATTGCAGTTTAAACACACGTTCTTTTATATTCATTATTGCACAAATCCATATATTCTTGTCTTTTGCTTTTTTTAATTATCATTTGATAATCAACGATGACCAATTAAACTTTTTTCTTTGGTAGATCGTATAGTGTATGTGTGTTTAACTCCTAGATTTCTTCCTTGTCTAATTCCCCCCTTTCATTATTTTATGTCCATGCCTTCCTCTCTTACTTTCTCTGTTTTCTTTAAAGCATCTACCCCTGTTGCTCTTCCATTTCTGCTTCCACTCTGATTTTTCAGGTCTAATCCCAGAAAAACGGATAGAACCTCCGGACATGATAAGAGGGATTTGGCAGAACTGCTATTCAAGTTGAATCCTATGGTCGAGGAATTTGTGTCTCGCTTGCAAAAACTCACGAATATCTGGATGATGCGTGCTAGGTTTGAGTACGCTAGCAATATTTATTTGAGATTAGTTATTTTGGCAATGCAGTTGGACTTATTGGTAGTGGATCGATTTTAGTTTGTTTTTTACATTTGACAATTTGGTTTAATTTCTCTTTTTTTTTTTTTTTTTTTTCCTGTATGTGCTTTAATCTTTTGTGCCTGTAAGTATACTATATAGTATCTCCCATTAAAGAAACTAAATTTCGTGTTTGAAATATCAAATCTCATATAGGGTCCGGTAAAGATGTAGTTTTCATTCTCTTATAATTTTTCTTTCGGTATTCTAACACGAATTTTCTCTGCCAACATTTAACTTGATGTTACTAAGGTTTCAAAAATGAACACTTCTTGGAGTGGCTTACAAGGAATGAGGTCAAAGAAAGGTGGATTCTGTCCCAAAATTTTTAAGAATTTTATAATTTTAGAAGTCAGGACTAATTATGTAAAGTTCTTAATTAGTATTCTTTACTTTAGTTTAACTATGCTTAGTCCGTTAAAATATGATTTCGTTGTTGATTTTAGACTCTTAGAGCATCTCCAATCACACGGCAAAATGCCGTTTTTGCTAGAAATGGAGTAGGCTGGGCTCTCCAACCCAACTGCAAATTCTGCAGCAAAATGCGGGTGAGCTACAGTACCGCGCTATTAATAGCGCGGCACTGTAGCAGAACGCCATTTTACCTTTTTTTTTTTTTGCCTTTTATGTTTTCTTTTTGTCCAACTTCCAAAAATGCCCCTTTTTAAACGTTTAATTCCACATATATCCTTGGTTAAAGTTGTTGCATTTAAAATATGTTAATTATTGTAAATGATTTTATATTAATTGTTAAGTTAATTTAAATGACGATTAATTAATTTAATAGTTTTAATTTGATTATAAAAAATATTTCATATTTAGAAATAGTTAATATGATTTATATAAGTATATTGGTGAAGTAATTGTTTAAATAAAATATTTATAGAGAGATAAGGGGTAAAAAAGAGATTTAGGTAAAAGATAAAAAGAATATTATTTTTTGTTGTAGAGAATATTCTTTTTTGGTAGAGAATATCATTTTTGGTGTAGTATTTGGAGTAATGGGTTGGAGATGGAAAAAAAATATAGAGTAAAGTTACTGCATTTTAAAGTTTTAGTTGCTGCAAAATAGAGTTTCTGGTTGGAGATGGCCTTAGTTGTAGTGTAGTAGGTAATGCTACACCTTAATATTGTATAAAAATTATATGTATATTTGCTTCTAAATGCACTTTACCCTTTGGGCTGGTGGTGGAAACAAAATGGGGAGGTTATTTTCCCTAAAAGGATCTTACTGGACATTGGAGAAATATCTTACTGGACATTACTTTATTAGTCTCTAAGCATTTTTGACGTATATGGAAAATATGGGTCTTGTATAGTTATCATAACCTTTTGTTTCTGTACCCTTTAGCTGTTTGATAGAATTCCTGAAACGCTTTCACTAGCTTATAATGACTTTCTAATGGAAATTATTCACACTGTACGCCTTTCATTAGCTTAGAATGACTATCTAATGGAAATTAGGAACAAAAAATTAAATCAGACATTTTTTTTTTGCAATTTTATAACTCTAATTTCCCCTTTCTCGGTATTATTTCTCTTTGTTAAATTTCTGTGTGTGAATTATAATTCAATTTACTGATTTAGATTATAATATTCTCATTAGAGAAAGAGACATTAGTAAAGCACATTACAAATTGTTAAAAGTTATGTCATTATTAGAAGACTGTTTAATATCTTTCAATTATCTTTCTTAAAGTAAAATGGGAATGTTCCCGTCTGTTTTACATTTTTAATTGTTTGATTGTATTGACAATCATTTCATATTTTGTCACTAGGAGTATTTTATTATGTCATATATCTGCAAACTTTTGAAGATGCGTTCACTTTTTTTTTTTTTTTTTAATATTTAATGCACACACTGTTGAAGACATTTTATCTTTGCATATTAATAATGCCTATGATGTTGCTGCCTATGTTCCTTTGCAAATTGCTTTTCCAATTTAAAGATTTAGCTTCTCTTTTTTTTTTTTGTTACACTTAATAAAGATAAGTATTGGGTGTTCTCATATATTTTGAATTCCTAGATGTTGTATTTTTCTTTTAATATTAAAACTAGATTAACAATATTTCTGTTTGCTCAATATGATGAAAATGTTTGGCTGACTTGATTAAAAGAAATTAATTGAGTCTCATATTTGCCTCTCATATTTGCCTGTTTTGATAAGGAAGATTAATCTCATAGTTGGTTGCTACATTTGTGGACCCAATTGAAATATTAATAGTAAAATAGACGACGAAGCACACACTGATCACGTGCCTTGGCCTAGTATTAAGATACATAATGAAGAAGCATCATTTTACCAACTTAAGACCCTAAATCCAATGAGAAGACCAAACATGAAACATCGATATTGCTATTTTTATATGTAACGAAAAAAAAAAAAAACTAGAATGTTATTGATATTAACATTAATCTCTCTACTTATTTAAGCAACATTAAAGAGGACTTCATTGATAAATTAAGGATTACTGGCCACCCAATAAAGGAAATGAAAGTATGATATGCTAAATTTCCTTAACACTCAGCTACTCACATAATAAAAAAATTAATAATAATATGATTGCGTAATATTTTTATACAAATATTATATAGGCGTATTGTTTTTAGTATTTGACTTAATAATTATTATAATTATTAATATTTATTTCTTAAGAAATTTTTGCAGTGAAATACTTCAGACAAACTCATTGGCAAGATTGATATGTTTAAGTTCATTAAAGTTGTTTTATTTTTTTATAATACCATAAATCAGTACTACTTCCCTTTTTATTTTATATTGACTAAGAGTATTATTTCACTAAAATTTGATTATTTTCTAGATAATTGATTGATTGTATTTAATATGGGATAATCAAATTGGTGTGACATTTAGTTTAAGTCCTGAATTGCTCACTACTTTTATTTTTCTATTATGTTTAAGCCTGTTGACTTTGGGTATATATAACGTTAACCGATTCATGATTTAATAGATTATGTATTTTTGTCTATTTCTGAATTTTGAATTCAGGTGTCTATTAAACGTTTGAAGTCAGATTTCTTTATTACTTTTCATCTTTTACTCTTATTATATTGAGTTAATGATAATAACATTGCCGAAATGGTTTCGTCGGCAATATCTTGCTTTGAACTCTATCTCCACCGTAACCCACACTCTCCCTTCATCATTTTCTTCAGTATCCACTTTTAGTTAATAGCTAAGTTTGTTCGGAAACTAATATATATGAGTTCTCCTCTCCTCCGCAGCAGAGATCCCTCCCCCCGCAGTTCCTCCTCATTTTTTCCTTTAGCAGGTTCCTCTCCTACTAGGGAGAGGGATTTCTTTCTCTCCGATATGAGTTTTTCTCAGTTTTTCCCCCTATTTTTAGTTTTATTTTCAAATAATCCTTCTATTTGGGAAGACATTTACTATTTAGATCTAGATCTATAATGATTTTAGTATACCCAAATCTAGATATGTGTTAGTTTGAGTTGTTTTTAGTTTTTTCTTTATCGGTGGTGTGGTAGTCCTCCAGATCTGTATCATTTTTCATTCATATTTGGATAGGCAGTTACTGGGGTGGATCGAAGTTGGCAGAATTTCCTTCAATGAATCAATCAGAAATGCTAATTCGGATTGGGAAGAATCAAAATGAGCTACTGAAGAACTCTATTTTATCCTTCGTAGAGTTTTTCTCTAAGATCGTTGTCGGGGACTACTTATGCTCTGAGATCTCTGAAGACTTTTCTATCTTCAAGTGTATAAATCGATTTTCTGATTCTTATTGTAAGAAAATATATTTAACTTAATTTGCTATTGTAACATTTATTTGAGAATTAATTGTTTTCTTTTCAAAAAAAAAAAAAAATAGGTAAAAGTCTTTCCCAACTAAACCAAACACTTGAGGTGAAAAGGTAATTGTTTTATTTATTAGAAATTCTCAATTTTTGGTGGTGTATCTTTTGCTCCATTAATTTACTTTTAGATATCTAAATATCATCTAGGTTCGTGAAATGAATTTTATAATCATTTCATGTGCACTTAATTAGTTGTTTTTGCTTTACCCATCATATAAGTGGATTAATTTGTTTTGATTGAACCAAGCTATTATTAGATAGGTTCAATTTTTTATGGGAGGTTCAAGTTTTTATGGGACTTAATTGCTTTAAGTAAATTGATATATGTATTATGTGTAAAGTTTTATTTTATATATTCCTTTTAATACTAAGTTATCTACAGTAAAGGATTTTTACCAATGATAATATCAAACAACTTTAGACCCGTTAATTTTAGTAAATAGCTTGCTATTACTTAAATCTAGTATAGTTATGAACATGCCTATTAGTATAGTTATGAACATGCCTATCTATATATGTTTTATGAACGTGTTAAATTCCTATTGTAATATTGTTATCATAATTTCCTATATCCATGCGTGAGGAAGGATTAAGAAAAGACTTGATAGTAGCACAATTATCTACATGAACTTATTATTCGATTGTGTTTAGTTATTGAATTTTTATTTCTTTGTTTACTTCACTAAATCTCATCTAGTTGTTTTGCCTATATGTGTTATCATTAATTGGGATGATATATCTATATAAATTGAACTCATGTTTTGCTATTTAGTATAAGTTATATTTACATGTTATGTTAATTTCTCATGCATGAAATTTTAGCATCTTTAAACCGAGTATTAAAATAACAATTATTGTAGCATTGTATATTTAGTAACCAAAAGAATCTGTCATTGGATAAATATTAGGAGCATGTCAGTTATATTTTGAGCAAAGAGCATTTCACAAATAGAGATCTCAAAAGCTTGAAAACAAGGTAAGTAACGTCACACTTACAATATAAGAAATTATCTGTATATGTGAATATGTGGAATTTTTTGATTATTTATACATATATATATCTGTTATTCTACTTTACATGAGACATGAATACGTAGTTATTTATATTGTCTGACGAGTATTGGTAAATAGAGTATGGCAGACAAGCGCCCAAATATGTGATACAGTTCTTTCGGAAACACTCTAGTTCCTTTAGGGACATTATGGTCCTTTCAGGGACACTATGTTTTATTCAGGAACACTCTGATAGCGATACATGGTGGAC
Source organism: Trema orientale (assembly GCA_002914845.1). Classification (NCBI taxonomy): domain Eukaryota; kingdom Viridiplantae; phylum Streptophyta; class Magnoliopsida; order Rosales; family Cannabaceae; genus Trema; species Trema orientale. Next base: position 31,835 of record JXTC01000657.1, read on the forward strand.
ATTTGCTGTACACAGAGAAGATTCTCTAGGATTCGAGACTTCCATATAATGTCTCATGCTCTGTAATTATATGTTCTCTAAGTCACTCATTATACGATTCACAGTCTTGTCAGGTAATACAATATACATGGGGATCCTAATTATATAATTATATGTTCTCTGTTATATGTATTTGTATACATTACTTATTGAGTTTCATACTCACACATATTCTTACATTACAGTCAGAGGGTATTAATGATATCTGTTTTTGGAGGAGCGCCAACTTTTCGACCACATCTTGTACGTGTATATGAGCATTTTGACATGTAGTTTTCTGACTGAAAGTTTTGCACATGGTTTTTATCTTGTGTATATTATGTATGACTATGTGAGAGGCACACTCTGTATGTATATGTGTATATATATATATGTCATAGTATATATATAATTATGAGTGGAATTTTCTTTATATTTTAAAAAAGTTTAAATTTTTTTAAATTTTCACTATTTTATTAGTTCTAAGTTGAGCAACGTCTATTAATTTGAATAAATAATTATATAAATATTCTATACGTATGTTAGCAAAATTGTGATGGTATGGATACGAACTGTTAATGGATCAGGTTTCTGTTAAGGATCGATCACAAAAACGAATTGAATACAAAAAATAAATGAAAACATGATTTTTATGTGGTTTGGCGTAAATCTTGTATACATCTCCGAGTTTTTTATCACTGTATTGTAGAATAGAGTACAAATTGGACAGAATTTCTAAAGGCTGAATAAGTTGTTTCCCTTGGAGACGTTTATTTATAATTGAGAGCTAAATAACAAACTATGCTAGTGAAAAAAATGTCGAACGAGACAAATTTAATACACGTGTTTTCATAGGTAATTTGGTTATCTCTTCATTGATCTCACTACACAAAGAAAGAAATAATCACCTATTGGCCGTTCAGCAACAAATAAATAAATGAATAAATAAAACTAAAAAATTAAAATTTTCGGGGACAGATTGGGGCAGTTGCAAATATCTTTTTCGTCGGATGGGATTCATATTCAATTGATCACAGTTTTTTATTTTATTTTATTTTTTTAACAAGATGCAAAGTTTTCTTATTTACCTGGTAGCCTTCTTTTACTTTTTATATCGTATATACTTTATTTATTCCCATTTCTTTTTCTCAACTATGAATTATTCTACCAAGTGTACTGCATTAGGTGTTCTCTTCTTGTAAATAAGAGGATACAGTCATATTGTTGGAAAAT
>JXTC01000657.1:39849-50712 GCA_002914845.1 Trema orientale
TTAATTGTAAACGTTTGTTGAATTTCTTATATAATGCATGTTATTATTTCCTACACATATAACCACATGGTCCACATCCATTGAAGCAGACTTTCAACAAGTAGCCATTTGTTCTGATTATTCAACTAAAGAAATAAGTGAACCTATACTAATATTTGAAACTCAAAATTAAGATAATATAATATAATACACAATCATTACTTCGATTCTTAGAAATTTACAATAATTGCTAGTCCCAATTAGCAAAATTAATCCGGGGTAGTACTCCTATTAAATTTATGATCCAGTACGTAACGTACGTACTGAAAGTAATATTATTATTCCCGTTCACATATACTGAAATCAACCAGGGTGCACTATGTGCGTGTTGACTACGAGTTTACTGATCATATATGGTCTTACTTTTAAATGCCTTCATCGATAGCTATAGCATGACCCCTTAAGTCACGTCCAGTCTACGACTATACATGTTTTTGGTCCACGACGTGACTGCATGCATTATCCATATTAGCGTTATGTTATTGTCCAGAGAAAAGAAATCCATGGATTAAGTTCAAGCGTTCACACGAACATTGATATAAAGATCCAATATCCATTCAATAAGCTGATGGAGACATCCACTTGCCGAGACTCTCGATCGATAACGAATAAATATGCATGGTTTATAATTTGTATAGGGTGAACTGAAAAAAAAAAATCTTGAAGTTTAAGTATTTTATAATTTAGATCTTGAACTTTGAACTCTGCAAAATAATATCCTGAGATTAAAAATTTTTGAAAATTAATACCTAAACTGACTTTTTGACCAATTTTAGTAACGAAAAAGTAATAATATACTTTATTAAAATTACATTAATCCTTATTATTCTCCTTAATTTTGAGGATATTATTGTCTTTTATCAGTTAAAATTATTCAAAAAGTCAACTCAGAGTATTAATTTTTAAAAATTCTTAATCTCAGAGTATCTCCAATGAACATGCTAAATGTCATACTATTAAATTTTGACATTTGGGTAAAAAATGACTCTCCAATGGTGTGCTATATTTGGCATAGTTTTTAGCATATGCTATTTGTTATGTACCAAATATAGCACAAAGTATAACACATGCAAAATTTTAGCATGAATTGTTATTTACAATATGCCACTATTTTACATATAAAATATTCATGTGTTTCATAATATTATCGAAATTCAATGTATATATTTATTTTTTCATTAAATTTTATTTATAAGTTTATCCTTACTAAATTACAATCAATTATAATTAATAGGATAATATTTTTTTATTTATAATTTGTTTTACATTGACTAATTTGTTCATTTATGTAGAATATGAGTACTTCTAAATTAGTGGATAAAGTTAATTTTTATGATTAGTAATTAAATGATAAAATAATAAGAGTATATAGTAGAAAAAAATATGCTTTATACATGAAGTTAATATTTAAAATACAAAATACTTTTTTTTTAGCATATATGTATTGAAGTAAAATTCAAAAAGTACATGCTAAATTTGACATATCATGCTAAGCTTAGCATTATCATACCATTTTTTAGTAATATATTTTAGCATAATGTATTGGAGATGGTCTCAAAGTATTATTTTATAGAGTCAAAACTTCAGTGTTTAAATTACAGAGCATCCATATTTCAGGATTTTTTTTTTTCTTGCAATTTATCTATTTATATTACCAATATTCTAAACAATGATATCACCAGATGGTGATGCATAACTAAACGTCATATGATTGAGCACTACAAAAAAACTTCACTTTTAGTCACGACAAAATTTGTGACTGAAAGTAAAAAATTCATAACTAAAAGAATATTATCATCTTTATGTCATGATTAAAAATTTATCACAAAAAATATAATTTATTGTGAGTAAATATACTTTTAGTCACAACTAATTTTAGTATTATTACTAAATATTAAAGATTGTGACTAAATGCTACCATTTTAGTCATAAGAAATTTTTAGTTGTGATTAAATGTCACTTTTAGTTACACTAAAATTTTATTATGACTAAAAAATTGTTGCTAAATAGTGACGTTTTTTGTAATGGAGTTAGCAATCTTGTTATTTGATATTTGTTAACAAATAACAAGATTGCTAACTTTTAAAAGTTGTCACCGAATTTTTTTTCTTATAGTATTATTAAAAGCGCTCTTAATTGTCTATTTCTTATTTTAAGACCTAGCTAGAAAAAAACGTGCATAATTATTAATATATGTTACATAACCATGTAGTACGTAGTTTGTTAAAAAGAAAGGTAATTATTGGTTTTTTAATTATGTATTATTTATGAGTATATGTTTTATGTGACACTGGATTAGCTTGATCAGTACACCAAAAATATGAGACTACAGGCAAAAGTGTCACGACCCGAAAACTAAATAATTAGCTAGGGCAGTGATTTTGATTAATAACTGAAAAATTTGAACTTTTAGAAAATCAATTTAAAAGAATTTTAAATAGTTACATGTTCAAAAAGAGGATTCGCTTAATAAGCTAAACATTCTTTGTTCGAGAGACCCTCTCATTTAAAAAAATTTATTAATTTGAAGAATCAAACTCATTATAGTTAAAAAGATTTCACTCAATTCAGTTGGAAACACCATTAAATTGACTAAAGGTCCACTGAATCTAAGCCATCGTGATTTAACACAAAATAGAAATTCAAATGCACATTGTATATATCCCAAATAAAACTAAGACAAGCAAAACCTCAAATCCCAAATAGAAGTAGGGTTGATAATTCGTGTTATCGTATTGTGTTCGGATCGACATGATTACGACATAACACAATAACTGTCATGACCAGAAATCCAAGGCCGTAGCTTTTAGTGATTTTATGTGAATATGCAATTAAATATCGAATTTACAAAATTCAGGAGAAGTCAAATGCTTGAAATTTTCATTTTTGGTCCTCAAATCATTATAATTTCCTTAATTAAGAAACCTCTCATTTATTTTTAGTTAATCAAGATAATATTTATTAGAGTTTAAGAAGACTTCTAGTTAATTCATTTGGAAACTTATTAACAAATCATAAATTTTGTTAAAATGAGTTCAATTGAAGTCTTTAGTTTAATATCCAAAAAAGATTACACAAGACCATTTTTATTTCCAAGTACTCAATTTAGTAATAAAACTATCCTCAGACATCTAATTAGTAAATACACTAATCTTGGCTAAATAATTTTGATATAGAAGAGGAAAGAGGTATAGAGTAAGAACCGATCAAGGAAGAGGTATGAAACTATAAGCATATGCCAAGCATATTCAACTACTACAAAATAATTTAATACCAGAAAGTGAGAGGAAGTAGGGGGATAAGTATGTGAATTATAGATTCAATTACAGGTTTTTAATTAGTATAAAAATTCTTACTTTCAAGTTCTTGCATGGTCAATAAATATTCAACAGTTTTACAGAAATCCAATTAAAATAATTTTCTAAAAGTTCAACTATTCGAAATCATTATAAACACCATCTCAAAATAAGTACATATTATTCAAGTCTTCAAAAGTGTATTGAATACCACATAATTCCGTAATGTCTAATATTTATAATATACGTGAGTTCTAGCTATCTATGTGATGACTGGGAGTTTTATTCCTGCCATCTGATTGATGATCATGAGTTTTCTTTCTTTTTCTTTTTCTTTTCCTTTTATTTTCTAGTGCTTTGTTGAAACACCATGATTCCAGTAATCTTTTGGAACACTATGACTCCGTCGGCTTCATAAGATGAATACGTAATGCAATGCTATATGAATGACATTAATCAGAATATGTACCATTTTCCACAAGTTCTCAAACAGACCATGTAGTGTTTTTAATTCAATCTACGTTTAGTCTACAAAACCAAATTCTCAATTCATTTGTAATTTATAGAAATTTTGGTAGCATAATAGTTATTTTTAATAAAACCAATAAAATCCAATTTCTACAGAGAACATTTCCAAAATAAGATATATGGCATGCCAACCAGTGTGACGTAGTTCTTAGGTAGTTTAAATATCAAATCATCTCAAAATCAGGTGTAAACACATTTTTACAAAAAACTTCACAAAATTCCATATTTATTCAAAATATGTAAATTCATAATTAAACCAATTTCAGAATCAAGTAATCGAATCTCTACCTCAACAAGATAGTGATACAATTCTATAGAGTATATTTGGTGTCGTTTAGCAATCATTCGGAGGGTCGTGGGTCGTTTTCGAACTCTCGATCGCCCGCTTTGAAATATCATTTTTCCAAGGGAGCCTCATTTCAAGAAACAGATCTCACTATTCAATTCCTAGCACCCAAATTAGCTAGGTTAGACATATAACTTAACTAATTTAGGCTCAAACTGAAATTTAACCCCGTGGCACGCAAAAACGAAGCAAAATCTGAGCCGTCAAATTTTGTTTTCTGTGCCGGTCTCAAACGCAGTTAATATATTTCTCATTTTTTATATTTTCAAGAGTACATCACAAATATGAAGTTTATTTGACGACCTAACAGTCAGATTATAATGTCAACTCTTAAACCTAAAAAGCATAAAACTGTTCAGAAATGGAAAAATTTATTCCGGACAATACTGAATTAAGATATATATACTATGATGATCCTCGTATCGAGGTGAGTTGATTAAGCCCAATTTCACGGCCTGAAGTGGTCGGAATCTCCATCGGCGGCCGTTTTTCTTAATGGATGTTTTTCACTCATCGCAGGAGACTGAGGCTTCTGGCAGTTGTGCAATTCTGGCTGGCGGCTCGTGGCGAGGTGACGCATTGATCTGGGCAGTCGGTGACGATCGACGATGGCCTCCGACGACCGGAGGTGGGTCGACTTGCTTTGGCCGTGGGTTGCTACCGACGTTGGGGAGAGATAAAGAAGAGCTGACGGGGAGGAGAGAGACGTAGGAAGGAGGGGCACGTGGCACCCCTTAAATGGGTGATGCCATTTTTCTAAAATTGCATTTTGGCCCATAATATTTTAAATCTATTTCAATTAGGTCCTTTTAAATTACATTTTAGCCCTCGATTTTCAAAAATCCTCACATTTTAGTCCCCAATATTTTATTCTGAAAATTATAAAATGACTAAATTACCCTTTAATAAAAATGGGTTCTTATATCATTCCCTCTTTAAAAGAATTTCGTCCTGAAATTCATTTATGTAGGGAGAATCTTATTTCAAAGGGATAGATTAATTTTTATGTGACATCTTATTTGAAATTTGTTTATATCTTTTTAATGATGTCAAAGAGGGGAGAATAATGTTGATTTATGAATATGATAAGAAAAAGAAAAGATTCATTTATGAGTGTGCATACTTTAAAAGGGGAGAACTTTGTTTAGCACACATTCTTTTTACCTTTTCTCATAATATGCCTATGATGCTTAATTGAGTTAAAAAGGGGGAGCAAGTCCCATTTATTTTCTCAAGCATATTTTGAGATTGAGCTTAAAATATGATAAGGATTAAGGTAAACTTGTCAAATTATATATTTTCATATCTTTATTACATATTTTCTTTAATTTCATAAATCAATATTTGTCATCATCAAAAAAGGGGAGATTATTGAGAAATTGAGGTTTTAATCTTATTCACTCTTATTTTAAAGATAACAAAAATTTAATTTAGTACTAATGATTTGACTTGAGTGTGTAGTGAAATAGCTTTAAAAATTCCAATTCAAGTTGATTAAAGAATCAAGTTTGAAGGTGGATGCATATTGGACTTATTATAATCAAGCTTGAAGATAGACAATCAAGATACAAGACCATACTTAGATAGGGTATATTCATATTTAGTATTGTATTTGATTTATTTTATTGTACATAAAATTCTGTTTGTATTGGCTCATACTTTTCAAAAGATTTTTTAAACTACCTTAAGCTTAAAATAGCTATTTTATTATAAAAGTTTGAAAATAGAAAATAATGATTTTGAATGGGCAAAATATTCTTCAAAACAGGATTTCTTAATTTTAAATAAGTTAAAATATATTTGAAATCATGAAGTTTTGATATAGGCTAAAAGGAAATTTTTTATTTGCAAACTAGAACGTGTTTCGATATGAATACTGTCTAAATTATTGTTAAATATGTTTGTAAAAATAAAACAAGTTTGCAATAGCCAAAGTACTCTTTTCAAATTGATTTCTGATATTTTTAAAGTGTTTAAAATAAGTTTAGAAGTCAATTTTTGAAAAATGCTGAAAGCTGTCAAAATCTGAAAAATAGCCAAATGTTGAAACTGCCAAAATAAGCGGGGTTTTCGGTCTACTAAAAATTCCACTGGTCTACCGAAAATGGCAGCGACAAAAATATTATTGTTAAAATTTGACCATTAAAAAAGCACTACCAATAACTAGTTTTTTTGGTCGACCAAAATCTCACTTTCGGTCTAGCGAAAATAGCAGAAAGTGTGGCTAACGGTTATAAACGGCTAGTTTTCCCTCTAGCTTACAAATAGAAGCTATTTTAATATTTGAAAAAGACTTTGCATAAATTTAAATTGTTATCCAACTACTTTCAGAGTACAAAAGTCTATTCTTACATTGAATTAACTTTCAAATCATATTGAGCCAATCTTAGAGCATCTATTGTGTATTGTTCTCGAATCTCCTAAGCTAAAATTGTATTCATTATTTTGTGAGGAGAGTTCTTGATTGTATTCACTCTCATATTGAAAAACCATTGAGTGTAAGGTATAGTTGGCACCGGAGTCATAAACAACCATGTATAGGTGAGGTTGCCACAGGAGTCAAAACAATCCGATTTAGGTGAGGTTATCACCGGAGTCTAAACAACCTGAGTATAGGTGAGGTTGTCACCAGAGTCTAAACAACCCGTGAGTCGGTGAGATTAGCACCATTTTCTAAACAATCTGTATAGGTAAGGATTGGCACCAGATTCAAAACAATCCAAGATTAGGCGTGATAAAGCCGGAGTCTAGACTATTGTAAAGGTGTGACTGGACCTAAGGAGAAATTACTGGTTATATACAAAGGTCGGTCAAGTCCACAATCTTGATCCGAATAGTGGAAGCTCAAAGCAAGTTGCCGAAGGCCGGGGACATAGGTAAACCGCCGTGTTTGTCGAACCTCGTAAAAACTGATTTTGCACTTTCTCTATCCTACACTCTTTACTTTATTGCAAACTCTTTGATTGTATGTTTAATATTTAGTTTACTTGATATACTTAGTATTATTGCTATATATTTGGTATTATTGTTGATTTAACTTAAAAGTTTCTAAATAGTGGTCTATGATTTTAAATAGTTGAAAAGTTTCTTAAAACATTTTAAAATCTAATTCATCCCCCTCTTGGATTATCAATCTTGGGCTAATAATAGCTAACATGAGGATCATCATAGTATATATATCTTAACTCAGTATTACTCGGATTAAATTTTACTATTTTAAATGGTTTTAAGCTTTTTAGGTTTAAAAGAAGATATTTCAATCCGACCGTTAGATCGTCAAATAAACTTCATATTTGTGATGTACTCACGAAATATGAAAAATGAGATATATATTGACTATGTTTGGTGAACAGCATGGAAAACGAAATCTGATGACTCGAATTTTGTCTCATTTTGCATGCCATGGGGTCGAGTCAAGATATATGTCTAACATAGCTAATTTGGGTGCTAGAAATTCAGTTGTGAGATCTGTTTCTCGAATTGAGGCTTTGTTGGAAAAATGATATTTCAAAGCGGATGATCAAGGGTTCGAAAACGACTCTGCCATCCGAATGATCGCCAAATGACACCAAAAGCACTCTATAACATTATATTACTATCTTGTTGAGGTAAGGATTCGATTACTTGATTCTAAAATTAGTTTAGTTATGAATTTATATATTTTGAATAAATATGGAATTTTGTGAAATTTTTTGTAAAAATGTGTTTACACCAGGTTTTAGATGATTTAACATTTAAACTGCTTGGGAGGCACATTATATTGGTTGGTGTGCTATATATCTTGTTTTGGAATTGTTTTCTACTTGAATTAAATTTTATAAGTTTTATTAAAAACAACTATTATGCTGACCAAATTTCTGAAAATTACAAATGAATTGAGAATTTAGTTTTGTGAACTAAACTTAGATTGAATTAAAAACACTGCATGGTCTGTTTGAGAACTTGTAAAAAATGGTGCATATTCTGATTCATATCATTCATATAGTATTACATTGCATATTCATCTCACACGGCCGATAGAAAGTAAAAGGAAAAGAAAAAGGAAAATAAAAGAAAAAAGGAAGAAAACTCACGGTCATTAATCAGATGGCTGGAATAAAACTCTTGGTCATCAATCAGATGGCTGGAACTCACGTATGTCATAAATGTTAGACATTACGAAATTAGGCGGTATTCAATGCACTTGTGAAGACTTGAATAATATGTACTTATTTTAAGATAGTATATACAATGGTTTGGAATGTTTGAATTTTTAGAAAATGATTTTAATTGGATTTCTATAAAACTGTTGAATATTTTAACTGACCATGCAGAAACTTGAAAGTAAGTATTTTTATACTGGTTAAAAACTTGAAATTGAATCTCTACTAAGCATTCATATGCTCACCCCCTACTTCTTCCCACTTTTAGGTGTTGAATTACTTTGTGATAGTTATCTTGGTAGCTTGACAAGCATGTTTGGCATATGCTTGCAGTTTCACACCTCTTCTTTGGTTGGTTCCTACTCTATGCCTCTTTCCTCTTCTATGTCAAAATTATTTAGCCAATATTTGTGTATTTTCTAAGTGGATGTATGAGGATGGTTTTATTACTAAATTGAGTACTTGAAAGTACAAATAGTTTTATGTAATCTATTTTGGATATTGGACTAAAGACTTTAATTGAACTCACTTTAACAAAATTTATGATGGGTTAATAAGTTTGCAAATGAATCAGCTAGAAATCTTCTTAAACTCTAATGAACATTTTCTTAATTAACCAAAAAAAGTGAGAAGTTTCTTGGTTAAGGAAATTATAATGATTTAAGGACAAAAATGAAAATTCCAAGTACTTGATTTTTCCTGAATTTTGTAAATTCGATATTTAATTGCATATTCACATAAAATTACTGAAAGTCACGGCCTTGAATTTCTAATCGTGACAGAAATGGTATCAGAGCTTCAGGCTTCAAATCCTCTGGAATCTTGCCTGTGATATTTTGATATTTAAAAGAGAGTTTGGAAAAGTATTTGGCAAATGCCTTATACATCACTTAGGAATGGGCTAAATATATTATCTTTACTCCAATTCATTCTGAATCCTTCGTTCATCTCCCTAGAGTCAAACTCTGGTATTCTTGGGATAGCTATATCCTAGAAACTCTAGTCTCAGAAGTGTTGGGGTTGACACAAGACTACTGAATACTACTCCTATCGAAATTCTCTGATTCGAATAGACTTTCACTCTTGTACTCCTGTGTCTATCGTGGTAGTAAGCTATATGAACTTCGTAGGTTCTAAGATAGCAATTCGGTATCTTAAATCTTGATTGTCATGTTTTGTCATTATTTGTGCTTATGGAATTATGATTTGACTTAGTTAGAGAATGTTTTTGTGTACTCATTCGGTTTGAATATTTGGAAATCGCTTCCATACTCTTGTAATATGCATTGACAATAATTTATTAATAGTATATTTGCTCTTTGAGTGAGTAATTGGTTTGATATCCTGGATTTTATTTAAATTGAGTATTGTCTTATCTTGATTTCATCAAGTTGGTTTCTGCAAATCTTTGATTGAAAACTTTTGAATAATTTGGAATTTGATTAGACTTAAATATCTGGTTATTTGGTTTTTAAACTTTTGGAGATTTCAAGTTGACAATTTAGGTTTTGAATGAGATAGACTTTTGCATTTAACTAACGTATTATGTTTGTTTTCTAAGGAACCATATACAACTTAATTTTTAGTATTAGCTAGTTGGGTGGAAATAATTCACGTCTCTCCAAGAATGTATTATTTTAAAATAAATGGTCGACTTAGGGTCTATGGTTTGTGAAGCTAGCAACGTTATAGAATTTGAGCGTTTGTTTTCCCAAGTCTAGTTGTACTACTATAAGATTCTAATTTATGTTTGGTAGTGTTTGTTGACAAATGTGGCCTTCAATCTTTTCTTATTTTGATAATAACAAACATATGATTTAGTTACTAATGATTGACTTGAGTTTGTAGCTATAAAGTTGAAATAGAATCCAAATATCTCAAGAAATCAAGTCTTCAAGAATAAAGCATTATTGGGAAAATCATAGAGCTTGAAGATGGACATCAAGAAACAAGACTCAAGATGTGTCAATAGGTTTTTATCTTACTAATAGTCTTGTACTTGATTTATTACTTTGCATTTAAATTCTCTTTGAAATGGCTCACTCTTTCTTCAAAAGAATTTTCTAAAGACATTTTTGAACTTAGTCTAAGCCTAAAATAAGTGTACGTTTAATTGTTTGAGAATTTGGTCTCAAGTATTTTTCTAGTCAAAAAATCTTTTTGTTGTATTAAATATAATTAGAAAAATGAATTTCAAAAATTCAACCAAAAAGGATCCAAGGAAACCATTTTATGGTTTCTGGACCAAAAATGGTCGACCACTGGTGGTCGACCACTGGTGGTCGACCACTTTTCTCGGCCATTCGGCCATTGGAGCTGAAATGTCGCTTTCAGACTCCAACGGCTAGTAAAAATGGTCGACCACTTTTCTGGCAGACAGCCAGTAACGGTCGAAAACGGCTAGTTTTTGAGGACTGCTTTATATAGAGCCAAGTTTGATGACTTAAAACTAGAGAATACGAACCTATATTGATACCCAATCAGTTTTTAAGTGAAAAGGCTATCCTTTACT